>ML806290.1:262047-274592 GCA_009831015.1 Picea engelmannii
TTACATGAAATTCCTTGAGAAAATGATGTTTCTTCATGGCTTTTTATAGCATTGCATTGGGTGATTATGTAACCTCTTTGAAGTGTGAAAAGGGGCTCTTTAGGGCTTCATTAGGTCTTTGACCAGCCTACCATGCAGATTCAACTCAGATTTGGGAGTCAAATCAGCTTGGGAGCTGATCCATAAGTGGTTGGGAGGCCGACCAATTCAATAAATGCGTCGTTTAGCAGGTGCATGGGTTTTTGCACCAACAGCCACGCATCGTGTGCGTATGCGTGCATGGTACGTTCCTGTTCCACGCATATGCACGAGCACCAAACTTATGTAAAGAGCCCTTCAATTTTTGGTTACTTTGTATAGTTTTTGACCTTTTTGGAATGCCATGTGATTAATTCAATGCCATGAATGACTTCATTACTGTTTGACGATGTTGAGTTCTTGTCTCCATGTGCGGATGAAATTTCAGTGATAACAGATGCCCCTCTGATGGATGAGGTTAGGAGCATACGTATAGTCAAAATCCATCTATGTTACTTCTACTAAGAATGTTGGTGTAAGAGAGAGTAATAGTGGGATAGGTGAGATCAATCCTTTGGAAGAGAAAGGGACGAGTAGAACCCGACCTTCCAGAAGGTGCGTAAAACATACAACTGTGTACAAACGAGGCGGGCATGCCCCATGCTCGTGTTATGTAACTCTGAAACACAAAGATGACTGAAGTGTTGGTGTAGACAACTGCAGCGCCCTCGGGGGCAGTAATGATAAAGGCAGAAGACAATTTTGCAAAGGAACATACTCTGAAGAATAGGCAATGATCGCGGTAAGAAGCAGCGATGATGATGCGGGCATTGATGGCCCTACCAAGTTCAGAGGTCTTCGGAAAATGACAAAAATAACTGCAATAGTCGTAAAGTAAGACCCACCATAACATGAGAAAGTGTTGGCGTCGAATGTTATGGGGGCCAACAACAACAGGGAGCAATGGTGTTTCACCCTGTGCCATCAGAGATCTCTCATTAAATGGAGAATGAGAATCAAGATACTGTCGCCCTTCTGGAAAATCGTCCTGATGTTGACAAAAGGGGGATGCGACTCCCAAAAGCAACGGGCTTCGTGGAATCTACTGAGGTGAGGAAGTGGCAGAGGTACATAGATGAAGTCAAGAAGTGGGAAGACTCAAGACTTCCCTTGGTTGTGATGTATGAGATAAAAAGTGGCCGCAACCGTGTAACAAGGTTGAGTGTCAGGGGGACGACAAGATCGATGATAAGTTGTGCCAGAGGTGGGACAAGGTGAACAAATTCAGAGGGTAGAGGTAAGTGACCCGTGGAGTACTCTGAAGATATGGACGATGCCAGCAAGGGTAGATGATAAGTAATACTCCAACCAAGGGTGACATGGGTTGCGTGTGGCCAAAAGAAAGCAAGTCGCCAACGGTGACGACAAAAGAAAATGTAATGACTATAAATAAAGGCGTTTGTACAATAAATAATGAATAAGTTGGGGAGAAATGTACAAATACAGAAATGAGTGGCCCAGTGTGAAATGCATGCCCCAGGGAGGGCAGAATTGTCTTGGAAAACTGATGAAGGGTGGGGCCCCCATTGGTGAGTTTCTGTATGAGGTAGGTGAAATGAGGATAGGTTCGTAGATGGGCAAACTGCTTGTGGATGAAATGGAGGGTTCATGATCTTGTGGAGGTGCAGGTAGAAAAATAGAACCATAAAGAGATAAGCTGGGAGTCCATGTGGGAAAGCTAGCAAAATGAAGAGAAGGAGTATGTGGTTGATTCACGACATGATGAAAGACTATCGGGACTCCCATCGCTAAAGGGTAATGAAGAACAGCATGAGTGTCAAAAGTGTCAAAAGGTGCTATGAATGGGACAACTCATGTGGGTGAGAATGATATGGAGTTACAGTACCGAAAATGCAAATGGAGGTGT
This sequence comes from Picea engelmannii, assembly GCA_009831015.1. NCBI lineage: Eukaryota > Viridiplantae > Streptophyta > Pinopsida > Pinales > Pinaceae > Picea > Picea engelmannii. Next base: position 263,993 of record ML806290.1, read on the forward strand.
GGGTACTGCAGAGCCGGGAATGAGGGTCCTAAAGGTCAATATCAGAGGGTGTGACTGGAAATCTAAATGCAATACAGTGGGAGAGACTACATGCTAGTGTTGAGTATATACCTGAAGGGATGAGATTGATGAATGATGAGAAAGTACCCGCACACAGAACAACCAAATACCCAAAGTGAACTATATCTGAAGAGAATCAAAGATATAAGCATCTATTTGACAAATGTGACTATGCGCGTGTGTACCTGACTATGATATGAAAAAAAGGCGCCCCGGGGGCCTAGGATGAAAAGTGACCCAGGGACTGTTGTGATGTAGGTGGCAGGATGCTGATCCCATGGCTGAAGACGGTTGGAAAAATGGACACCTTGGGCTCCTGGAATGGTGAGTGGGAGTTTGGCAAAAGGCCTATATATAGTTGTAGGGCCCACATTGCCACCTCATTTGTACCTGCTACAATAGTGACTGGATGAGCAGATTTCAGAGGAGATTTGGAGATTCAGGGAGGACGAGGCATCCGATCGGTGGTTTGCGAGTGTTAGGCTAGTGGTCTGATCATCCGGCATAGAAATAGGTTTTCAATTTTTGGGCAGGGTGGGTACGGGGGGCCGTATAGGGGTAATTAGGGGTTTTTTGATGGGGTGTGGGCCCACATGCACGGGTGATTCAGTAGAAGGCATGCATACATGTGTGCCTGTCAATCAAATATACGCGCATGGGGGCGCACCCTAGGGGCATGCCAGGCGCATGAATATTTTAAGGCGCACCCTAGGGGCATGCCTGTGAGTTGAAAAGGCGCGCATCGATGCACGCCTGTGGGTTGAACAAACGCGCATCGGTGTGCGCTTGTGGGTTGGACAAGCGCACACCTGGGCGCGGCTGTATGATGAATAGGCACGCTCAGGAGCGTGCCTGTGTAGTGAACAGGCATGCATATATGCGCGCCTGTATAGTGAACAGGCGCGCATGTGTGCGTGCCTGTGGGTGGAAAAACCGCGCCTTTGAGGCAAGGTTTAAGGGTAAAAATGAGTCTATTTAATGTTGTTTGATGGGTATCTGAGCTGATATAGGACTCTATGTTGTTTGCAGGTGGCCAGCAGTGACGATGCCAGTGCGGTGGCACGAGCGAGATTGGGCCCAGTTGCGAGAGGCGGTGACCAATGATGGGTCGGGGGTGCGGGTGGCTTTAGCAACTTGTGGGTTGCTAAAGTTTTTTGAGTGCCCGTTGATACGGGCGCAGGAGTACCTACTACAGTTCCTGCTCGAGATGTGGAGTCCGGAGCTGCACTGCTTCCTCGTGCGAGGAGAGTAGATCCCCTTCACTGCGGTGGAGGATGTATACTTTCTGACTGGGCTCCCATTTTGGGGAATGCACCTACCGGTAGAGCCTGTGCTGTTGAGGGATACACTCCTAGCCACGATTGGGGCCCGATACTGCTCAGGTGAGAACTTCATGTCGGGGATTGTGGTGAGCGTTAGTGCTCTAGACTCTCTGGCTCATCGTTGCATAGCGGCGATGATTGTTCGTGTATATGGGTCACTTGCAACCCAATGGATTAGTGGTGGCCAGCTATTGGTGCTGGAGAGGGTGGTGGTGGGTCGTGAGTGGTTCGCATGGGGGTTGATGCTGCATGCGCGGATGATCGCGCAGTTGGACTATTGTCAGTCCACAGGTGCAGGAGAGTTTTCTTTTGGCTTGATCCTAGTAGCCTGGTTTTTGGAGAGGGTACCAATGATGTGCCTGAGGGTTTTTCTAGAGGCGCCAGAGGCACGAGAGCTGCGCTTGAGGTGGTGGTCTTTAGTTTTGGTCCGTCATGGTGGTGGCTAAGGTGGCCACTACTTTTCAGCAGAGGTGGCGCGGATATGGCGACAGATGCCGCAGGTAGTACTTCAGTACCCCTATGCTGGGGTTGACTTCCGGGTTGACCCGGACATGGTGTTGCCTCCAGGGGAAGTTTTCGACCATCGAGGTACGTTTTATCATTGTGCATATTTGTGATCTTATGTTGTTTTTGAGATATTAGTCCATATATATGTGATATAGATTCTGATACGATCTTTTGTTATTGTTTTTTGCATGTGCAGATGTGGCACCTCGAGGGCATGAGGTGGAGATGCAGTGAGCGCTAGCTAGGCGAGAGATGGAGGGACAATCGCAGGGAGAGAGGCGAAAGCGAGAGGATGTCACGGGTTGCCCAGGAGAGCCTGAGAGGGCGGCGAGGTGGCGTCGTTTTGATGACCCTGGTGCAGGGCCATCACATGCTCCTCCGATGGCAGCCGGAGTGGACTTTGAGGATATACATCATCGTCTGGAGACGGTGTTGCAGGACGTGCCTGAGGGCATGTGGATACACATCCAGGATGAGGGGTTCCTGGAGCAGTGTATAGGAGTACCGCCACCATGGCAGTCTATAGTGCGACGAGCAGTTGTGCTTGCCGCGATGACTAGTGGACGCCTGCCGCCAGGGCAGGAGGGTCCTATGGGTGGCCCTCCACCACCACCTAGGGCAGGTGGTGGTGGGCCACCACCTCCTCTGGAGGAAGGAGCAGGTGGTGGTGCGATAGAGGCACCATGATTGATGTATATTTTTTGGTTGTATATAGGCTGGTGAGCCGTTTTTTGTACCGAGGTGCTGCACTGGCCTGCGGATACATGTATGTCTTGTATGTAAACATTCGGATGGCCTGATGGGCCTTTATATATATATGAGTATACATATTTTGCGATCCTGATGTTGTCTACATGGGTTTTTGTTGATGTTTATGATGATGTCTATTCTATCTATATGTTGTGACAGGATTTTGTGGGATGTTTTATGTATGTGTAGCTTGATGTGATATATGCCAATATAACACCATGTTAGCTATTTGATCTGTAGTTTGATTCAATTGTCTTGAAATATGTGTAAATGTAATGGAATCAAAATGTCGAGATAACAATCTAACCTGCAGGTATTTGCGAAAGAGGCACGGATCGCGTACACGGTATACATTGTTGAGCTAGACAACGACTAGTTGAGAGTCGAGGAAGACGCTAAGGTAACGAATATGATGATACTGGGCATCAGCCAGGAGGCCGATGACAGCAGTATACTCAGCTTGGTTGTTGGTTGCGGGTCCCAAACATATGCCGCTTGAATGTAGCATTTCATGTGAGGGGGTGTAAATAGCCCAAGCAGCTGAAGCGAGATTTTGTGTCCAACGGCTGGCGCCGTCGACGTAACCAATGTGGTAGGCTGGTGGAAGAAGCATCTGTCAATAGCACAAAGGATAGTTTTAGACGAGAGGGTAGGAGAAAAAAGATTAAAAATACTAGAAAAAGAAATAACCTAAAGTAGTTTGACTACGTTTAAGCATAAAATTTCTTGAGATACAACCCGTTGACGGGTTCTTTGAGAGAGAGGCCTTTGGGGGAGGCCAGGATATATGCGCCTTTGGTGAGGGAATGTTGGATAATGCATGGGCCATGCCAAAGTGATTCGAACTTTCCGTGGCCAAAGGTATCATGAGCGATATCATAAGCCAGGACAAGGTCGCCTTCACGAAATGATCAAAGGTTGACATGGCGATCAAAGGTATCTTTGGATCATTTTTTAGCTGCCTCGTTGTTCTGTAAGGAAGATCGATGATCTTCATCTAGCAACTCCAAGTTCAACAAGCGCTGCTCCATTGGAGCAGTGTCAGGTAATAGCTCAATTGCGGTGCGTAAGGTGGGAATTTCACACTTGATGGGAAGAGTTGTCTCTATGCCATGTACTAAATGGAATGGCGTGAAACCTGTAGCAGTCTTTACTGTCGTTCGATAAGCCCATAGTGCAGAAAATAACATATGATTCCAATTGGTTTTATGTTTATTAACCGTGCGCTGTAACATGGTCTTGAGGACTTTGTTCACTGCCTCGACCTGTCCGTTTGACTGAGGGTAATATGGTGAGGCAAACTCATGAGAGAAGCCTAACCGAGATGAGAGTTTGACGAAGATCTCATTCTTGAAGTGTTTCCCATGATCGAAAACAAGTTAGAGGGGTACGCCAAAATGGGATATGACGTGGTTAAAGAAGAAGCACGTTGCAGTGTCAACGGTATTGTTGAAAGTAGGCATAGCTTCGACCCATTTGGTGAAGTAATCAACGGCGACAACAATGTATTTGTGACCATTGTTGGAGGGGGGATTACAAGTCATAAAATCAATGCCCCATTTACAAAAGGGGCCGGCGGTAATGACAGGGTGAAGAAGGGCGGGGGGTGCCCAGGCTTTGTTGGCATAGAGCTGACATTGCTCACAACATTTCACGGCATGGATGCAATTGTGAAACAAAGTAGGCCAAAAGTAACCGGCTCGGATGATCTTTTGAGCCCTGGATATGCCCAAAAGATGGCCCCCACATGCGCCGCTGTGGCAGTCATTTAAGACTTTGTCAGCTTCGTCAATAGTCAAGCAACGACGAAGAATAGTGTCTACGCCCCGCTGGTATAGGATGTCTCTGATGAGGAGATAGCGGGGGGGCTGATGGAGAATACCTCGACGATCATCTCGTGAAAGGTGGTTATCGAACTTTTGAGTTCATAGGTAGAAGAGGAGGTCGCCATACCAAGGATCATCTGTACTGATGTAAAAGAGATGTTCATCAGGAAAGTCGGTGTTGACGGGGGCACTGGTGGTGTCAGAGGGAAGGGCGATGAAAAATTTGGCGAGAACGAGGGCCTTCTTACTCTTCGGTGTTGAGAACTCGAGGTCGTACTCCTGAAGGATAATGATCCATCGAGTGAATTTGTTGTTAACTTGTCAACGGCTAAGCAAGTACTGCATAGGCTTGGAATCTGCGACGACCTTTGTGGTGCGAAGCAGAATGTAATGGCGCAGTTTTTGGACTGCAAGGACAACTGCAAGAGCAAGCTTCTCTTCGTGTTTATATTTCAAGGGTGGCCTTGAGAGGTTCTTACTAACGTAGTAAATGACGTGTTCACGATTTTCATCTCCGAGCTAGATGAGGACGTTGGCTACTGATACAGCTGATGCTGATACGTAGAGGATGTAGTCGCGATTATAGTTAGGTGCACTAATTAAGGGTGCATTTGAAAGCGCTTCTTTCAGATCGTCAAAGGACTATTGAGCATAGTCGTCCCAGTGAAAGGGGATGTCGTGATGTAGTAAGCGAAGGAAACCATGTGCACATATGGCGTAATCTGGGACAAAGCGTAGAAGAAAGTTAGCTTTTCCCTGAAGACTCTGAAGTTGTCGTAAATTCTGAGGAGGTGGAATTTCGGTGATAGCTTTGACTTTGAGGGGGTCCATGGTAATACCACTTTGGGAAATGATAAAACCGAGGAGGCACCCGGCGGTGACACAGAACACACACTTGAGAGGATTCAAGCGGATGTTGTACTGTCGACACCGTTGAAAAATGATTCGTAAATCATCGAGATGCTGGGTGCGTTTCTTGGAGCATGCTATGAGGTCGTCCAAGTAGGCGAGGATGATTTCAGCTAGATCGTGGAAGATGTATGTCATTGCCCGCTGGAAGGTTGCGCCAGTGTTTTTTAAGTCGAAAGGCATGACATGATATGCAAAGGTACCCCATGGGGTAATGAATGTGGTTTTATACTGATCGGTTGGGTGGATTTGGATTTGGTTATAGCCAGAGAATCCATCCATAAAGGAGAGAGCCTCGTGGCCATCGCAGTCGTCGATAATTTGATCGATGAATGGCGTTGGGAAGTTGTCTTTGGGACATGTGTTATTGAGATCATGAAATTCTGTGCAGACACGGATAGTGCCCTATTTTTTGTCGATGGGTACAGGGTTGGAAACCCATGAAGTGTAAGCAATGGGGTAAATAAACTTGGCAGAGCGTAATTTGTCAATTTCGGCTTTGATAGCCACTAATTTGGCTGGGTGTAGCGGTCGTTGTTTCTAGCGAACAGGTGTGATGTCGGGCCAGGTGTCGATGCGATGTTTGACAATGGATGGGTCGAGGCCAGGCATCTCCGTGTATGACCAGGCAAAAATATCTCTATATTCTTGGAAGAGGGCTTTGTATGCAGTGATTTCCTGAGGAGTACAAGCGGCTACGATAATGATTTCCTCGACGATGCCCTTTTTAATGGAAATGTCGATTTTGATGGTGGGGGAAATGTTGGCCATGTTGCCTTCTTCAAACGCATCAAGGGCAGGAATAGGATTGTTGAACCAATCAATAGGCCTGGACGGGATAAAATCTTTGGTTTCAACCGCATAAATAGGATTTTGGTTAGGAGGCATGAGGGCTTCCTATGGTGAGAAGAGTGCACGATGATGTAGCGCATCCCAGGGAGAGTCTGGGCAGTCGAGCTCTTCAAGTATTTCCTCGTCACATAGGAAACACCGGGAATATAAGGGGTCGTGAGGAGTGATCTGAGTGACAATGTGATTGCCCCCTGATGAAGAAGCAGGGGGAACAATGATAGGATATGGGGAGGGTTCACTCGACATAAACCATATATTGAAGTACTGAGGGGTACCCGTGGTGGTTGGGTGGAAGGTCTCCGTAGTGGAATGAGCATGAGAGTTTGGGGGATTGCGGGGTAAATCCTCAGAGATGTTGTTTAAGAACCATGGAGGCATTGGGAGTGCCTCGGGCTCTGGAGAACTGACATGAAGATCCTCGAGTGATGAAGTAATGTCAATTATCGCCTCTACGGGTCGGTGACGCAGGGCCAATTGACTTTGCCTATATGCAAGGATCATAGGACATTGGTATGTAAAATGAGCTAGTGAATCACAGAGAGAGCAAGGGCATCTCATACATTCATTAACTAAATTAGTGACATAGTGAATGTGAGTGATATTGGTTGCAGAGGATGTAGCAGGGCAGGGGTTGTTCTGGAAGTTCTGGCGTACAGCCGCTAACATCTACCAAAAGCGTGGCAGTGCTGGGCAATGATGAGTGTAATGGCCATACTCTGAACATATAGCACAAGCGTATTTGGTCCTCAACCCTTTACTACTGGAAGGGTTGGTGGTAGTGGCACTTGCAGTAGTGACGGGTGTTGTTGGAGTTGGATTGGAGGGAATCAAATTCCATAATTCAGGTAGTGATGGGCAATTATTGGTTTGGTGGCCCTCTTTCTCACAGAGTGCACAAGGTGGTGGGATGCGTAGAGGAAGGGGAGCGGTGGGCTCCTTCTTCTTCCTTCTGCCCCCAGCTGGAGTAGGGGGGTTTGTGAGTATGGGGGTAGTGGGGGTAAGGACGGGAATCATCATGGGAAGTCCTTCCTGTGGGGGAAGGGATGGTCGAGGGACCATCTCTGGTGGGTGTAAATACCAAACTGAGATTGCTAGCACCATATTTGGTAGTGTGAGCGTTGCGGCTACCTGGAAAGATTCGATACTTGGTGGAGGGTAAAAGAAGGGAATTTGGCTGAGGGGTTAGGGGAGTGTCTCCCAGATGGGATTATTCCTTTGAGGGGATGTAGTCTCGAGGACTTTTGAGGTCGACGAGTGCATAGGAGGCTCCGGTTGGAGTGGTTCTGCGACTATTGAGGCGTCAAGAATGACTAAAGCCCTCTGAGGAGGAAGAGCATCCTCTGTGTGAGTTTCATTAGATGAGACGACGCATACTTGATTAGGGGGTAGGAGTGGTGGTGCTCCATGGTATGTCCCTAACAAGGATGGATCTTTAAAAATCCCAGGACCCATCTCAACGAGTGGGTATGTGTCTGGATTGGTGTGGATGAGAGGAAGAATGTTATCGAGGTTGGTAGATGGGTTAGGCTCATAATGTGAGACTTGGTTGATGGTCACGATCTTCCCATTGTGGGGGAACATCATGGTCTGAAAGACGGAAGAGGCCACTGCCTTCATAGTGTACATGTAGCTACGCCCAAACAAGATATTATAATCGAGCGGGGTGTCGATAACTTCGATATCAATGAGAATAGTCTTGCCCCTGAGTTCAACGGGGACATTTTGGAAGAGCCCTTCAGGAGAGGATGGTCATCCGTCATAAGCTCGTAATGTGATGGTAGAGGGAATGAGTTTCGGGGAACCAAGTTTTTTCCATACTGTTTTGGACATGATGCACGTAGAGGCACCTTCATCGATGATACACCGATGAACTGTGATGTTCTGTATTTTCACTAGTATTTGAAAAGCGATCAAGGTGGGAAGACGAGGTTCTCCGCTATCAAGATCAAAGGTGATGAGTCGAGTATCTATGGGGTCGACTGCCCCCAAGGCGGAAAGTAAAGATTTTCGTTGTGTAGGACAAGTCTGGAGGACTTCTAGGACTAACATGGCAGCTGGGGATTGTGCTAAGTCGTCTGCCAAGCTATAGTTATGAGTGGCCCTAGCCTGTGGGTTGTGGACATTCCTGCGCAAGGGGATGTGAGGGATGCGTAGTGGTGGTTCGGCTAAGGGGCGAGGGATCACCAACGGGGGTCTCGTCTGTGTGAGGTTTGTTTCTGGTGGGGTGGGAGTAGACTCAACGAGTGTATTATACTGGCAATTACGCGTTTGCAGTAGGATTTCCTCCTCACTGGTGAGGAGAATTGTACGTTCTGCTGGATTGTTAGGGTTGTGGTATTGTCCTACCTGAGGTGGGGGATGATGTGTGTCCTGTTGGGTGTTTATCACACCTTGATGTGGAATAGGATTTTGCAGTACGGTGGGAGGGGGTTGCTGCACATATTGTTGTGGTGCCTGTTGAGGGGTAGTTTGCACAGGAGAATGGGGAAGGCTACCCGAATCCTTCAACCATTTGAAATCGGCGATCTGGGGGCAATGGTGAGTGTAATGACCGAACTCACCACAAAGAGCACAAGGGAAGATGGTTTTAACATTGTTACGCCCTTGGCGTTTGTTGTTATTGCCCCCTTGGGGGTTTTGGTTTCCTTGGTTCTGGTTGCCCCCAGTGGGTTGGTGTTGTGGGGGTTGATTCCCACCTTGAACAAGGTTGTTTTTATTCCTGTTTTGTCCTTTCTTCTTGGTATTGCTCGATGGGTGGGTTGGGTTGGCTGTATTCAATTGTTCAAAATTCTGGTATTATTGAGCAACGGAAGGTTGAACAAAATTTACCCCCGCATGTGGATGTGGGGGAGCCATGGGTTGTGGAGGACCAGGAAAGGGGAAGTATGGGTTTTGCGGTGGTACCGATCCATAAGGCACATAGGAAGGTGTAGTGCCTTCACTAGTACTATAAGTTGATGTTAAGGGAGTACCACTGGTTATGGGAATAGGTGGATGTATGGGAGGTGTCGGTGGTGGTCCACTGGTGGGTGGAGGTATAGCAACAGGGTATGGCTGTTGATAAGGGGGTGGGGGGTAATAAGGAGTGCCCCCATATGCTGGAAGATATTGAGGTGTTCCATACATCGGTGGTGGTTGGGGTTGTGGGCCATGGTGTGTGGTGGCACCTATGAGCCCGTCTGCTGCATGAGACATCCCAGGTTTGTCTTGGCCAAATGGTACAGATTTTGGAAGATCAGGAAGTACTGTGTATAAGTACCCCGACTATTCATAAATGAGGTCATACTGTTGGGCCTTACTGATGGCTTCCTCTTCAGACTGAGGGAAGGTGGAAGTGACATCCTTTCCAAGGAGAGTGACAAGTGATCTAAGAAACCAGTCGAGGCACTGTTGCTTGGTGGTTTCTGCTTTACACAAACTACGTCGCCTATGCCACTCATGAATGTGGTCAGCGATGTGGGTGGTTGAGGTCTGTTTGAAGTTAGACAGTAGTTCTAGACCATTTTCATGGCGGATGGGTAATTGGAAGAAGGTCAAAAATGCTTTGGCCAATGACTCAAAGGTCGTATGTGACCCTGATTTTTCTTCGACATACCATTTGGCTGATGGGCCAGTAAGTGTGCATTGAAATAATCACAGTCTGATGGAATCGTCCATAATGCTATTGGAAGAACACCATAGATGAAAGGTCATGACATGGTTGGCAGGGTCATCCCCTGCCTTTCCTTGAAACTTTGGTATGTCTGAAGGAAGTTTTGTTGGCATTGCAGGCCATGTGGCGTCATGCAATATAGGATCATTGGTGAGCTTGGTGAGATCCAATATGTTGAGAGAGGCCCAGTATGGCATCTGTAGTGGTGGGGGAGGGTTAGCTCCAGCCATATTGTGTTGTGAACCTGACCCTTGATGGGTTTAAATTCTAACCTTGTACAATATCTACTGCAAACTGATATTCAGAAAAGAACAGAAAAGATACAATGGCAAATACAAACATTACACAAAGATTTTTTCACCTGGAAACCCAAACCGGGAAAACCAGCATATATTATATTGATACACATTGTTTTACACTGTTTACAATACAATATACATATAGGAGCTAGTGGCATCCAAAACCCTAACCCAATGACCTGGATTAGTCCAAAACCCTAATTCCTTAACCGGAAATAGAAAACCATCGGCAAAAACCATGTGCCGAAAAACCACCTAATATCACGTGGTCCCGGAAATATGTCGTCCCGAAAATATGTCGGCTTGGCAAAAATATGTCGGCCCGAAACTGGTGAAAATATGTCAGCCCGAATATAACACATACCCAACATTCTCCCACTTGTTGTTTTCTTTGCACACAGGGGGTTACAGGGTTACATAGTC
>ML806290.1:294335-315193 GCA_009831015.1 Picea engelmannii
GAAAGAGCATGATGTATATTATCCATCCATGGGTGTTGTATCTTCATTTTCATTTTCCTTCATGTCCAAATAACTTCATCAATATTCTGGTCCAAAACCCATGACTAGGGTTGACATCAATGACAACAACCAATCTTCCAACAGGAACCTCGCTCTGATACCAATTGTTGGATTACTGAGAGGGACAGTGAATCAGTAATAGAGAAATTTAATCATTTTTAATTATATAATCCAAGGTTTATATCAATGTAGCATTATCATCCAATAATTGCAGAGTAAATAAGCAATGAACAAATGAACAATCATACACATACACAGTCCACCATTGTTTTACGTGGAAACCCAAATCCGGAGAAAACCATGGAATGCTTTTTCTTATGTGTCCTAAACAATTACATTCATTGAAAGAAACAACTTCCTCTGTTTTACAAATGCAACTGGAAGGAGGCTCCAACCCCCTAGTTTCTTAGGCTACAACCTGAGGGAAGATCTGACACCCCAATACTCTGGCTACAACTAGAAGGAGGCTACAACCCCCTATGCTCTCTGGCTACAACCGGAAGGTGGCTACAACCACCTTTCCTTGCCCCATCCTGCCACCCTGAAGTAGAAGTAGAATGATGGAAACACTGTCAACCTGTCACTTTGAGATATTCTATTGTAAACCTATACCAATAAATCTGAACCATGCATCAACAATGCATCAACCTGTACCTCAACCTGTAATCAACCTGTACCATAAAAAAGTGCATCAACCATACACCAACCTGTACCAAATAACCTGTAATCAACCTGTACCATAAATAAGTGCATCCAACCATGTACCAAGTATATACCAATCATGTGTCAACTACTCATCAACTATGACTCATCAATATGTACCAAAATCATCACCTATACAACTCATGTATGTGCCAACTCATCAACTACTTGTCTCAACCATGTACTCAACATGTACCTCAACCAAAATCCCTCATCAATTTCATCATCAAAATCTAATTTGTATCTTTTTAATAGACCTGGTGTATATGATCACATTCCTGCAAACCTTCCTTAACTTCAACAACAAGAGACTAGCATTTTCATCAAACTTTTCTTTAGTCTCACATGCCTAGTTTTGGATTAGTCAACAACCCTAACTTGAAGTAATAATAAATTTGTACCTATAATGTATAAATATATGAAACTGATACACAATTTTCTTCAGTGTATTTTATACAATTCATCCAAGTGTCGCTACTTGGAACCTCTCAGAAAAGGAGTTATAGCAAAATTGGCATACCTTGCTGAATTTTGTCTTATTCTAGAGAGCGCCCTTGTAGAGTGTGCCCTGCACGGAATGTTTTTTGAATTGATCTAAAAATGTTACATCGAATACTAAAGATAGTAACCTAATCAACACATTTAGTTTCACTGAATTTGGATCTATTATGAAGAAGTTATTACATTTTTACCTGAAACACCTATTTTTGACTAGTTTTTGGACTAGCCATAAACCCTATTTTCCACGGAGTGTAACTCACAAAATACAATGACCCACAAACTGAATTTTTTACTACAGATACTTGGATATTTTTTAGTAATGGCATAGAAATTTCACGGTATGAATCATTATATAACAAACGTTATAGCGAAATGGTGAGATGACATATAAATAACATACCTTAGAAAGCACCATCAAAAGAATTTATCCTTCCTTGCATTTCGGCCTTCTTTTCTTCACCTTCCCTCAGAATTTCATCTTATATATACTTGGTTACATTAGAAACCTATATATATTCAATATGCTCAAGTGTGATTAAAATGAGAGAGCCTTGCCTCTTATTTATACTCTCCAAGTAACTTCCTTAAAAACATCTTCTAGGTCACTTGGCCCCACTTTCCTTATTTTAGAGTTATGTTGGCAGCCAATTCACCTTTTTTTTATGATCCTATAAGCTGCCTACACCTATGTTTTACAAATATCATTTTTTCGTCGCAATTTTCAATAAACGACATTTTCATTTATTGTGACATTTGTACATTTGTCTTCGTTAAGTTTTCACGACTGTAAGCATGAAAACTTCTCCTTTCAAAGTCGTATTTCGATCATTATCTGAACTGACAATATCTCTTTTGTCATCATGCCTATTGCGCTCATCTTTTATTGATCATTATATAACTAGAAAAATCCTTTGATCGGTACTCATACTTCGATTGCTTGTAACTTGGTTTTATTGAGTTTGTAAGGCATTTGGATTTGCACTTTATATGACTTGCTTGATCATTGATTCTATAAAAATGCATAGGGTCTATGATTAAATTTTTATATATGATATAATTCTTATGTTAATCTTTTCATAACTTTTGGCTTCTCGACTATATGAATATCATTTGGCACGTCCATTAAACTATTGATATCAGTTGATACATTGGCACATAGTTGAGTTTGGTATGGATTTCAATTTGACTATTGGGTGGATTAATAAAATCTTGGTATAACGTTGATCGTGCATGCACTTTCATTAGTCGGCCAAGTGATATGAATGTTCACTATGCTATTAATGGTTGAATTACTATGTAAATCGGCAGTTTTACTTTGACCCTAATTGTTTTGCATGGAAATGAATAACTCCACCACCTTCGCATGCTTGCATTAATGCATATCCTTTTTTCTCGTTCGTTGCTGTTAGCTCAGGTAACTCTTCTCCTGTGTGTGTTGGTGAATACAAACCCTTCATTTACCATGCATTTGACTCCATGGCACTAGTCGTGCGAGTCGAGCCCAATGGCCACCAAGCTCTGTTAATGTTTGATAATGCTCGCAGTGACCTGGAAGAAAATGGGTGGCTACCCTTTATACAACGATTTGAGGGTTTTAACCTCTGTGTGGCATGACAGTTTGTCGTAACCTTCGATGGCTGTCAAGCCAAGGTAGGCGACATACAGTTAGAGATCGATGAGCAGTTTATCAATCTTGCCACAGGGTTACCTTCTTCAAGACAGTGCTGGTTTAAGAATTGCAAGGTCGAGGAAGTGCCATGGACATTGTTGTTTCAATCGTGCAAAGTCACCTCTTGTGACAGAGGTATGCCCATATCTATGCTAAAACCACAATGACACGACTTATTAATGCTAGTCAAGAAGTTCGTGACCTGTGAAGGTTGATACGGACTGGTGTTCCTTTATCATCTGCGTTTGCTGATAGTTTTTATAGGGTATCCTCTAAGCATGCCTTTCTACTTTCATTTTTCCCTGTACAAGATGTCGAAAAAGTATAAGAGGCAGAAGGCTGAAAGCGGCTTGTTCCACCATGGGCTTATTAAGCTCATTGTCGTTTATTATTTGAGTTTTCATGGTGATAGTTGGAAGGCTTTCATCGCCTGTAATGGTTTTGAAGACACCGACCCTGTACAGGTTGATAAACCTATGGTAATTGAAACCAAAGTCGAACCACTTGTACCCTTACACCTCCTACTACCTAAACCCTTAGCCGAGTCTAATCCTATCATTCTAAGCGAGGATTCTGATTCTGATATTGAGCATTTTCTGGCCAGCGAGTATCCCTACTCGTAAGGTTTATGTGCCGAGCCCCCTTATGATTTTTTGTCAAACCTTCCCCCCTGCCTAAAGGACAACCCTAACTACCCAGGTATTAAGTTGCCTCATCAAACCCTTGATCATTTGCCTGAACCCTCACCTGCTCTGTCTAAATCCACACAATCACCTTGTGACCAATGCAATTCATGGTTAGAACGATATTATATTGATGTTCCTATACTCCAGTCAAAGATTCAATAACTGGAAGACCAGATTGCAGTGCTAACCAGTCAAAAAGCCAAGCTACGAACAACAGATAAAAAGAAAAAGACAACCGGCTCAATCTTGTTAAAAAACGTGGAATCAACCATGGCTGTTGTAAATTCCAAGCTGGCGTAATCAAGCAGGCTCGTCGCTACACAGGTATGATTCTGTCATCGTTTTTGTTTTGTAAATAATCTAGTTTGATATAATGATTTGAATTCAGTTTAAATAGTTCTGTTTACATCTTGAATGACTCTGTTATAATCGTGTGCATTCCATATATAGCTTTGCTTTGAATAAAAACAAATTTCAATTTGATATGCGATCTCATCATTCCCAGTATAGCAATCAATAGATTTTGATTGGATTTGAGTGGTCTGTGTTTAGATTTGATTGATTGGTTTACCTTATTAAGTTGACAAAATTAATAGTTTGTCTTCGAATGAATTGGCTTGGTGTCTACTCTGAACTGTAAGTTGTCATGATTACGATCATGTTGGATTTGATCTCGTTATGGTTCAGATACTCTGATTGGTAAACTATTTCAAAGAGTCTGTTGGTTACGATATGCTCTATCATGTGATTTTCAAAAAAAAAAATCGTGAATATTGCTTTCGGTTTTAATTTGGGAAATAAAGACTCTGTTTTTATAAAAATGATATGCTCATGTAAGCCGATGCTAGTAATATTCATACCTGAATCGTGGGACAGTTTCGATTCACGATGATTATGTTAAGACTCCTTGCTGTTTGATTCGCTTAAATCGAATTCAGTTGATTCGATTACTCTCATCAATTAGATTCACATCGTGAAGTGTCGCTTTGTCTGTTTTTAACTTGCGAACGAAATGGTCAATATTTGTTCCCTCTATCGAATCCTGTAATAATGCGTTTTAAACAAATAATTTCGATCAAAGGAAATCGATATTGTCTATCCAGTTTACTAAAAACAAGTGATCATATAACTCTTGTGAGCCCTGTTGCCAGCTGAGTGATTTCATCACGATTTCGTTATGCACCACTATTGATTTAATTCGTTTATGATATGAATCTTTTTTGTTATATCGTTACAGCTGTAACGATTGGAAAATGATTTTGTTGGATTGGATTGTATCTCTTGTTTAACAATCACATACGATATGTTTGATTATCGGTTTCAATTGGATATGAAACAATCTTATGACTATCTGATTATGACTCTGTGGACCCGATTTTGTGATAACTAAGGAACAGAGTATTCCTATCTCTGTATTCGGTTGAATCATTTTTTATCCTGTTTAATTTTGAATGATATAACCATTCCAATCTCAATGATTCATTTTTAAATGGTTAGTAGAAGATAATTGGATTTAATTCTTTTAAAAGGTTTTGAATCAATTCTGATGTTGATTTTGTATCTTATTTAGACTAGCTACAGAATCAGAGGATTATGTAGCTAGTCTATAGAATTTAATTTTCTATCATTTATTAATAAAAGAGTCTTCTAACTTGTCTATTTTGGATCCTTTTCAGGTGAATCTGAATTGCATGGGATTTGATGGACAGTCTAGAGGATATTTAGATGCTTTAGTTTCATTTTAGTTTCCTAGTTTAGTGGAACTTGGGAATATCTTCCCAGATTATGTAAACAGTTTGATAATTTCCACAGGGAGGTTTTACCCTGTGGAAAACTTATAAATACTTATTATTTTTGTAATAATGGCATCCTCATTGGTGGGAGAACAAGGATATGGAATTCTAATACAGACTGAGACAGAAGTTGATGTTCTGCTACAGCTTTAACTTTTCATAATATCAATCTTTTGTTTCACGTTTATGTTTATCAATTTGCATTTGGTTAATGACTACTTTAGCTATCTTAGTCTTTTGCAAATGATATGATTTAATCAATATAATCCATATCTGATTTCTTCCAAGTATTTAAAAAACATAGCAATTACTTGATTCAGTTTATGAATGATAGATTTCTTTTCTTCATCAATTGGATTATTAAGTATAAGTCTTTCCATAACAGGTTTACCTAGTTGTAGAGATTTATAAATCATATAATTGTTATGATTTTTTATGTCTTGTTTGTCCTATAAACAAACTTAAAGAGCATCACAGCTATCATTTACGAGAAGCTTCTGGATTATTCGGTGCGAGTTTTCCTTCCTCCGATCAGCGTCGAAAGTCATCATATACAGGACGAATCTAGAGCGTTTCCAGGTCAGTTTGTTGTTTATTTTATTTGTTAGTATGTTAGTTAGATATATGTGTAGTTAGTATATTAGATTGTTTAATTTCAGTAAGTTTTATTTCTTGTTTATAAAATTATAAAATCAACAAAAATATCTTTCTCTGTCTTAGGGCAGATTGCAAATGAATTTTTTCAGGTTTTACTTAAATCTGTAAATCATAAACATTGTACATTTTGTAAATAAGTTATATTTCAGATAGTAGTTAGTATAGTATTAGTTAGTAGTTTATATATAGAGAGATATTAGTTTTGTTTGTTTGTTTAGTATTTAGTTTTAATTAGATTAGTATATTAGTTTGTTTTATTTATTGTTAATTAGTTTAGTTTGTTTTATTTAGTTTTAGTTAGATTAGTTTAGTTTAGATTAGTTTTCTTTTGTTTTCTTAGGACCTTAGATCGGCTAACAGAGCCGCTAAACCCGTCAGGGTGGTTCATTCCAAACGGCTTGGGTTATTAGACAACCTCGGACTGGTTCCACTCTCTCAATTGACGGACAGTCGATTTCGCCCGTCAACAGGTTAACCCACTTCTAATTTCTCCATTAAATTTATTATTGAAATAATTTATTTTGTATTCACTTTGAATTATAATACAATCATTACTTCACTTTACTATTTACCTTTTAAATTCTCTTAAACCACTTTGACTACTTTGACCTTTTGGGGCTTCTAGATGACATATGAGGGTCCTCCAACTTTGTAAGGCCATAACTCTCAAACCGTGAGAAGTTATGTGATGTTCCACATACCACTAGAAATGGAATGACATGTACTATACATATAGAATAGTATTATCTAAAAATATATCATAACTCATATTGTTATCCATCAAACAAACTTGGGTCCATTACCCAAACCTGGGGTCTCCAACTTCTCATGGCCATAACTCTCTAACCCTGAGGAGTTATGTGACGTTCCACATACCATCAGAAATGGAATGATAAGCAATATCCATCTAGGATATTTTACCTGAAAAATTCATTGTCCTTCATCTCATTATTCCACAATTAAGCATGGGTTCTCTTACTCCACAAAGCGTCTTCATGTGAGGGATTTCACCATAAGGGGACCACTTTGGAGTTCATCCATATTTACTTCTTATCAACCATGACAAGATAATAATGAGTCATCTTTACATCAAACAATCTTGGGTCCATTACCCAAACCTTTGTGTTGTGGGGCTTTCTTCAAGGGTTGACATCAATGACAACCAACCTTAATGAAGAGAAATGACATATGAAGAAAGACTGAAAAGCTCTAAAGAAACAAAGAGATGGACAATGGGAGAAAAATCAGGAAGCAAATGTCACATGTGACGTGTTACAAGATTATTTGGTTCTTTCTATATATAATATTTCTTAGTCTTGGATAGTAGATTCAGGGGCTTCATTTCATGCCACACCCCATAGGAAACATTTTCTAGATTATGTTCAAGGTGATTTTGGACAAGTTCATTTGGGTGATGATGCACCATGCAAAATTGTTGGAATGGGAAAGGTACAAATGAAACAAAAGAATGGAAACAAATGGTTGTTGAAAGAGGTCAGACACGTTCCATATCTAAGGAAAAATCTAATCTCAACAGGGAAGTTGGAAAGTGAAGTTTTCATATCTATATTTACAGATAAGACGTGGAAGGTCACCAAAGGATCATTGGTGATAGAAAAAGGAGAGAAGATAGGTACATTGTATTTATATACTAGTAATATTGATTATTCTATCTCTTTAGATTCTATAGGAGTGGATACAACATTGCGGCATCATAGGCTTAGACGCATGAGTTAGAAGGGGATGCAAATACTTCACAAAAGAAATTTGTTGCCAAATCTTAAACAAATTGATTTGTATTTTTGTAAGCATTGTGTTTATGGAAAACATAAGAGAGTCATATTTATCAGAGTTAGAAAAGAAAATAAGAGTGAAAGGTTATATCTTATTCATATAGATGTATGGGGACCAGCTCAGGTATCATCTCTTGGTGGCTCTCATTATTATGTTACTTTTATTGATGATGCAACTAGAAAAACTTGGGTTTATTTCATTCGACAAAAATATGATGTTTTTGATACTTTTAAGAAATTGAAAGATTTGGTTGAGAATGAGACAAGAAAAATGTTGAAGTGTCTCAGATCTAAAAATGGAGGTGAATATTGTAGCAAGGATTTTGATGATTACTTTTCATACCATAAGATTCGTAGAGAGAAGACAGTTCCAGGAATACCACAAGAAAATGGTGGGTTAAAAAGAATGAATAGGACAATCATGGAGCGTGCAAGAAGTATGATATTGCATGTTTTTTTTCCCTTAAAGTTATGGGCAGATGTTGTAGATATTGTTGTTTACTTAATAAACAAAGGAACGTCAATCTCTTTGGATGGTGGAATTCCAGAGGAGGCATGGACAAGTAAAAAGGTAAACTATTCGTTTTTGAAGACTTTCGACTATGAAGCATTTGTCCATATTGATAAAGAAAATAGAACAAAGCTTGAGGAAAAATCCAAGAAGTGTATCTTTATTGGATACAGTGTTAATGATTTTTGTTATCGCTTATGGGATTATGAAAATCAAAAAATCATTAAGAGTAGAGATGTCATCTTCAATGAGAAGGTCATGTACAAAGATTAGTTGGATGGAAAGAAACTAGAAAAAGAAAAACCAGAATACACAGTGCTTGATGAGACCAATGAAAACAAATTTCCAAAGGTACCAGAAAATAAAAATGTACAACAACAGGAGCAACAGGTGCCTCAAACTCCTACAAGTGTTGTTAGAAGATATATCAGGTTAAGTATACCCGCTAAATGATACTCTCCTTCATTGTATTATTTATTGTTCAGTGATTCTGGTGAACCAGAATGTTATGAAGAGGTAATTCATGTAGACACTAAAAGGAAGTGGGAACAAGGCATGAAATATTAAATGGAATCCTTGGTAAATAACCAGACTTGGGACTTCGTTCAATTTCCTGTAGGAAAAAGAGCATTACAGAATAAACGAGTTTACAAGTTGAAGGAAGAAGATGGAGGAAAAAAGTGGTACAAGGATAGACTTGTTGTAAAGGGGTTTGCACAAAAGAAAGGTATAGATTTTGATGAAATATTTTCTCCTATTGTTAAGATGACTTCAATTAGGAATATTTTAAGTCTTGTGGCAGTAGAAGATTTGCATCTTGAACAGTTATATGTAAAAACATATTTTTTCCATGGGGATTTGGAGGAAGAGATTTATATGCAACAACCATAGGGGTATGAGGTCAAAGGGAAGGAAAATTTGGTATTCAGGTTGAAGAAGAGATTGTATGGCCTCAAGCAAGATCCAAGGAAGTAGTATTTGAAGTTTGATAGGTTTATGACAGAACAAAGTTATAGTAGACATCATTCTGATCACTGTGTTTATTTTAAAAAGCTAGAAAATGGAAGTTGTATTATCTTGCTATTGTATGTAGATGACATTCTTTTTGCAGGGTGTAATATGCAGGTTATAAATGTGCTCAAGAATAAATTAGTTAATTCATTTGCGATGAAGGATTTGGGTGTTGCAAAGAAAATCCCTTGTATGAGAATAACAAGAGACAGGAAAAATTGCAAATTGACATTGTCTCAAGGTGAGTACATAGAGAAGGTGTTGGAGAGGTTTAGAATGCAGAATACAAAACTAGTTAGTACACATTTGGCTAGCCATTTCAAATTAACCAAGGAAATTTTTCCCAAGACACAGAAGGAGATAGAATACATGTCTAGGGTCTCTTATTCATCAACAATTGG
Source organism: Picea engelmannii (assembly GCA_009831015.1). NCBI lineage: Eukaryota > Viridiplantae > Streptophyta > Pinopsida > Pinales > Pinaceae > Picea > Picea engelmannii. Next base: position 304,120 of record ML806290.1, read on the forward strand.
TAGCTTGATGTATGCGATGGTTTGCACAAGACCAGATATTGCACATGCAGTGGAAGTTGTGAGAAGGTATATGAAAAATCCAGGTAAATAACATTGGGATGAATTAAATTGGATTCTCAGGTATTTGAGAGGTACTTCTACTCATGAATTATGTTTTGGAGGTTCATACATTGTTCTATAGGGATATGTTGATTTAGATATGGCAAGTGATAAAGATAGCAGGAGGAGCACCACAGGGTATGTTTTTACTATAGGTGGAACAACAGTAAGTTGGATTTCAAAACTATAAAAATTTGTTGCACTATCAACAATAGAAGAAAAGTATGTTGTTGCTAAAGAGACTAGTAAAGAAATTATTTGGTTACAAAGGTTTATGGAGGAATTGAGAAAGAAGCAGGAGAATAGAAGGTTGTACTCTAACAGTGAGAGTCCCATTAATCTTGCAAATAAATCAACCTTCCATTCAAATACTAAGAATATACAACTCATGTACCAATTCATACTATTTGTCTTGGAAGATGGACATTTGAAGTTGGAAAATATACATACTAGCCAAAATCATGCAGACATGTTAACAAAGGGAGTAACTAGGGAGAATCTAAGTTCCTTCTCAGTTTCAGTTGGTATTCAAGCATGAAGGTGAAGATGAGAAATTTTCTAGGTCCAAGAAGGATCATAGTCCAATAGATACAACATTAGTGGAGTCATTTTGATCATTCTCCAAGTGGGATATTGTTGGTTGAGTAGCCCGATTATCTTTCTGATTCAGAGGTCTTTGTTTTCAGCCATGTTTATATTACATGAAGACTATACACCCATCCATGTGGGGTGGGGGGGGGTTTGTAGGGAGGGCTTTCCCCCCCTGTGGGGTTCAGGGGCGAAGCCCCTGAAGGAAAAAATTCCTTGTAAATGTATATTGTAATTTCATAGTAAATCTGGACCATTCATTATAAGGTCACAGATCTAATGATATATGTTATGTTAGGGTTTTTTTCCCTAGAAGGAAACCCTATTTTATGAGGGAATTGTATTGTGGTTGTGCATCATTGCAAATATTGTATTCTGAGAGAGGATATTGTGAGAGAAAGAAGAGGAAGTTACAACAGGTGTGTTGTAGGCTGTATCCCTTCATTTACTGGATAATAATAAAGGAAGGACCTAGAAATTTATCTAGTGGACATAGCCCACACTGGCTGAACCAAATATATATTTGTCTCTATTGTATTGTGTATCTTCTCTGTTTTATTTCCGTATTTGTATTATTTTATTTATCCATGATCTTGTTTTTCTAACAACTTACAAAACTTGCTCATTTTCCCCTTAGGGAAAACTTGTCTATTTTCCTCTCAGGTCTATGTAAATGTTTATATCATCTTCAACATAACTACCACCGTCTCAAGAAATTCTAACATTACATGAACCACCACCATTCACCACTTTTTTTTATTGCCACAATTCCAACAATCTCCACCTTGACAACAATTTACCTTATATGTTTCCCTAGCCCATTCATCACCTTTTTTGCAATCCAAGAGAAGCCAAACAATACCGCAACTTTTCTAACAATAATTTTTTTGTGAACACATTTGCACAATGGAATTTCTTAATCTAGCTACTCCACCTTCATCAATAACATATCTTACAAGATGGTATTTAATCGCAATATGCTTGGTCTTATTGTGATAAGTTGGATTGATAGACAAAAGGATAGAAATTTGACTTTCATAGAACATATTCACCTTGTCCTTCACTTTTCCAAACTCGCCTAATAGACCATTTAACCAAACTATCTCATGTCATGCATGTGAATACATAAATGTCCTCCTGCAAAAGTAAAATACATAACCTAAAGTAGATCTCCTTTTTTCCAAATCACTTGCAAAATATGAATCAACATAACCACAAACTGAATCACCACAACCATTATAGGTGATGAATAAGCACTTGTGAAAGATACTGAAGCACCCATTTCACTATTTCACAATGCTTTCTACCTAGATTTTCCATGTATGTATTGACAACACCAACTACATGTGAAATATCTAGTTTTTGTACATACCATCACATACATTAAAATTCCTATTTCACTAGCATACAATACACGATACATATGATCCTTTTCTTATTTATTACTAGGACATAAACCTGAAGAAAGCTTAAAATGAGAATCCAAAGGGATATTTGTTGATTTCACATAATTCATACGGAATCTCGGAAGCATCTTGTCCATATACTTCTGTTGTGAAAACCAAATCTTACCATGTTTCCTGCCTCTATGTAATTCTATGCCCAAAATTGGTTTTGCTTCTCCTATATCTTTCATATAAAATAATTCCTCGCCAACCAAACCTTTAACCCATTGATCTCAACCATGTTTTTTATTGCAACACGCATATAGTCAACATATAACACCAAGATAATGAATATACCATTAAAGTTTTGAAGTAAACACAATGCTCATACTCACTTCTTGTAAAATTTTGGCTCACCATGAAGGAATCAAACTTCTTGTAGCATTGTCTGGGAGGCTATTTTAGGTCATACAATGGATTCTTGAGTTTGCAAACAAATCTTCTTTTGTGATCTTGAAAAAAACCCTTCTCATTGTTCCATATATATATCCTCATCCAAATATCCATAAAAAATGTTGTTTTAACATATAGATGCTCTAACTCAAGATCTTGAGTAAAACAAGTAGTGCTAATACTACATGAATAGAAATAAGCTTAAAAACTAGTGAAAATATTTCATGGAAATCAATACCTTTCATTTGAGAATACCCTTTAGCCACCAATCTTTCTTTGTACCTTTCAAATTTATCATCAACATCCTTTTTTAGTTTGTAGACCCATTTGTTGGACACACCAACCATACTGAGAAGGGGGGTGAATCATTGTAGGGATCCTTTTAAACTTCCCTTCACAAAAAATCCTTAGTTAGCAATCACCATTTACTCATCACTTATCATTGTCATTTATAACCACTTGTATGTGAACATATATCAACAATAGATAACAACAACATATATCATCAATAAGCCATCACCACAAAGAACACAAGATGTATGTAGAATTTTTCTTTTATTATAAACTATAATCATTGGGTTTATCAGCAACAACTGAATAGAGCTACAACTCCACAATACCACCAGCTCTGCAATGCAAGACTCAGCTTGCACAACTCAACACCAACTGAGAAGAGGATTCAATCCTCAACATATACCAATATTTCAATAGGTACGCAACCTGTCAGTAGTGCAACACATGTATGTATGCGCCCTACCAGTAGTACAACCCGTGTATGTATGCAGCCTATCTATGTTACAGTATGCATATGCCTTCTGAACAACTAGGGTTTTCTCTTCTTGAAAACTTAGATCCTCTGCAGCCTTCAGTCACATCCAATTCTGTCTTTTACTGTCCAATCTGTACCATAACCAATCACAACATATCTATGTTCTCCAACAACTTACTCATGCTCTTCAACCATATAATATGAATGTTACTCAATCATAAGTAACCAACATACTGTGGAAACCATATCAGTACTAAAACAAAAGAGTGTTTCTCACTCTATCAATCAACCAACATAAACCAAATCACAACATCCATACCAAGAATGCCTTAAGAATTCACCATATAATAAGCAAGACTATCCATCAAGATAATCATGTAACCATACCAGAACTTCTATGACATATCTGAGCCCATAGAATGCAGATTTGGATCTTGCTTCATCCTTCAGGAACCTATCACCAGCTCACACTCAAGTCTCCATGACTTCCTCCAACTATACGCACTCTGACCTCCTTCAGTCCGCGTGTGTATATGTTTTGGCTCACTGTAGCCCATGTATGTACATTCTCTGACCCACTTGTTGCTCACACATTCCTTCATAAACTAGGGTTTCTGAGCTTCCAAAACTTTCTCCATCAAGATCTTATACTTACAGAAAATTTGATGCATCCATGAGATCCTCCAATCACTCTCTTCCTCATAATAGATCTTCAATATATGCTCAAAAGAGATATATTTACAAGAGACCCTTGACTCTTATTTATACTCTCCAAGTAACTTCCTTAGAAGCATCCACTAGGACACTTTGTCCACATATCCACTTTATCCACATAACCATTTGTCCACATGGCTACCTTTATCCAACTTTATCCACATATCCACTTTGTTCACATGGCCACTTAACCCACTTTCCTTATTTTAGGGTTAACCCACTTATAACCACTTTCCATAATTAGAAATTTATCCATTTACTTTATTATTTAAATAATTCTCTTTGACTTTATCACTTCACTTTATTATTTAAATAATTTCTTCTTTGTAAACATTTTGACCTCTTTGACCTTTTGGGGCTTCTAGCCAACATATGAGGGTCCTCCAACTTCGTAAGGCCATAACTCTCAAACTGTGATGAGTTATGTGACGTTCCACATGTTATCACATATAGTTCTCAAGGGTAGAAGGTCATCTAAGTTGTTTAGGGAAATAAGCTTTGGGAGTTTCAAAGTGAAAAGTGTGTGGAATTCCCGAAGTGTCGAAGCTCGAACTCCCAAAATAATATGAGCCATCAAAAGCTGAGGATGCATGGAGGTAGATCCCTCGCTTCAGAGTTCAGTGCTCCAGAGAATTGTGGGAGTTAAAAAATGCAAAGTATCGATGGCCTAAAGTGAATCTAAGTCATTGATTAGCAAGAGACACATGTCTTCAGATCCATAGCTCCAGGTAAAAGAACAGAAGGTAAGCAAGATTTGAGTTTTGATTTTCTCAGAGCCCAGAGGCTCGAAGCAGATCTCGCTCGTCAATTTGAAAAGGGAAGATCCAATCCATCAATCTAAAAGTTGCCAGAGCTAAGCCATTGATCAGGAAGGCTCATCTCATATCACAATATCAATGGCTGCACTACATTGCAGGGTCCAAAGGTCCATACATTTTAAAATCTAAGGGGCAGGCTGCACTCGGAACTGTGGTTTTTAGAAAGGGACGCATGGCATTTCATGGTGAATTGCGGGGACAAAAATGGTTTTCTTTTAGACCACCCTTGGTAGCGCCCGCAATCATGCAATTGCATAGGGTCATGGCCCTAGGTCACATTTAATATGGAGTGATGGAGAGGAGTTGCGCCAAAGGTCGAAAGCACTTGTATTTGGTCACAAAAAAATATCTTCCTGACCTCAAAGCGTCAGTATTAACTCGAACAACTCGTGAGAACTACCTGAAACATTCATGGGTGTCAAGCCTCATCCTAATCCCGATGAAGATATTTATTGAATATGGGGCAGCAGTTGAGACCTCATCTTACCCCATAAATGGAAAACATGCAGAGAGCAGTCGTAAAGGAATGTTGTCAATCCGAAGCTTCCGTATGGACATATTTTCCTGTAAAGCACATAATTGTGCCTGGCTCGCATATGACATGAGGAGGCCTACACAATATGATAGATCAGGCACCGACTGAAAGAATTAATGAAGTGGTCTAATCACACTCCTAGTGGTTGCAGCATTTCTGAGTATATATAGGCAGTTTTAGTATTTTGTTATAGTCGATGGTTGAGCTAGGCTCCCTTATTGTAATATTTTGATGAAGAACATTGGTTCTCTAGTTATGTTACTTGATTTGAGACTTCTTGATTAATCTAAGTCAAATTTATTCTTCCATCTTATTTGCCTCTAATACTAAGATATTTCATGATTTAGTGATTCACATGGATTGTTGTAACGGTATTATGATGAATGTTTGATTACAGTGTTGTTATAATGTCTTTTAGTTTCCTTGAAAATTTGAATTCAAGAGAATCTTGTGTTTGAGTTTTTTCCTCCTTAGGCTACTGGAAGACCTGATGTCCATAGAAGACCTCTACACTTTCTCACCAAAGTATTCCTCATATTCACCTTTACTCCAACTTACTAACTAAAGTTGATACGAGACCTCAATTGCTTGTGCATGCCAGCCCATATTTTTTGAGTTGGAACGTTATTATCTCGAGTCTTATCCATTTGAACCCCTTAAAAATAATTTACATTTACTGTATAAACCGATGGGTACTGGTCTTATCCTCATTACAGTATGAGGGTGATTCCTAGTGCTAACATAAATGGCACAGCTGTCGCGGAAATATTTGAGCAGATTGAAGAGATCCCTAGGAAGAACAACATAGATCCAACTCTTGATGGTAGACAAGAGAGGGATACAAAAATTGACTACAATCATCTACCTAGTGACTCCACATCAGAGACTCCACTAGGGAGGATCCTATTGAGAGAAAGATGAAGGGAATGACTAGGTATCATCTTATGAGCTTTCTTCATGAACTTCTTTTGTTCTTTACCAGCTCATATTTTTTTTCCCTTCACATATAAAGATGATCATATTTTTCTTTGTTTATTTGGTTGATCACCAAACTTCCTTTATATATCCATCCTTGGAAGAAACATACTTGCTTTCTACCTGTGTTGTAGATGCTAATATTATATCCTCAACTCAACCTACTCATAAAGATGAGCTTCATATTGAAACCCCTCCTGAATTCAATCACCCTTGTAGTCCTAGGGAGGTTGAAACTGATCCACAACCTCCTCAAATCTCATCACATCCTGTTGTTACTATTGAGCCTTGCCATCAGTGTGTTAAGCCTCATATTCATCCCACTAGTTTTCAAACTAGAATCAAAGACAATTTGTTTAAACCTTTAAAGCTTCCATATCATCTTCATCATTATCCTCTTGATTTATTTAAGTACTTTCCTCATTTTTCTAGAGAGGGTCATGTTACATTTGAGAGGCATGTGGAGGCTTTCGAGAATTTTATTGATCAGATTGAGATAGTTCATGAGGATGTTACCATGAAGTTGTTTTCCAAATCCTTGTTAGGATATGTTGTTGTATGGTTTAAGGGTTTGGGAGATGACTCCATTGGTTCTTAGGTTGAGCTATACAATGATTTTTTAAAGTGGTGGGGTGAGAAAAATTCCCTTGATCGGTACTGGGATGATTTTAATTTCTTGAGGAGAGGGGAAGAGGAATACTTGGTTGTATTCAATAGGAGGTTTTACAATGTTTATCATAGTATTCCTATAGACATCAGACCCACGAAGACTGCTACCATGGTGTACTATGTCATGGCTCAACATTCAGAGCTTGTCCTTCTCTTGAGAGAAAGGAAATATACATCTTTATCACAGTTATTCATGGATGTTGAGGAAGTAGAGGAGAACCTCCAAGCTTGTGGCAGGATTCAAAGTTAGTATCATCTCAACTCTGAACGTAAGGAAGTTTTTACCTATTTTCCATATGAAGAAAAGACTGTCGATAATTTTGTCTTCGACGTAGGTATCCATGAGCAGCCCTGTCTTGATGAAAATCATGTGTATGAACAACTAGAAGAAACAGTTACTAATGTTCCTGAAATGGATATTTTTAATAGTTATATTCTTAATGAAATTATTGTTTTAAAGGTTGATCATAGACATGAAAGGCAGCCCATTTTTTATGGATATTCTAGTGATGATGAGCAACAATCTTATCTTATATTTGATCACTATGAAGACAGTAAGGATGATGCATAAGATGGCCTTGTCACAGAAGACACAACCCGAGAGTTTGACCAAGAGAAACCCTCAGTTGAGGCATGTGAAGAGAACATTTATACACAGCCAGAAGTAAATCAGAAGTCATCAGTGGATCAACAGCCTCCTACGTCCAGCTTTCTTCCACTTATACCTACAGTTCACAACAAGCATCTTTTTGACCCACAAATACCTGTGGTTGTTACTCAATCAAGTGTGCCTATAAAGGACATCAAGTCAGTTGTTAGTAGCTTTGAAACAATGAAGGTAACCTTTCATAAGTTAATTATGTGTTGCCTTCAGTTTCATGACCCTGTCGATGAGTACATAAAGTTACACTTTTCAAATGTTTTGGAGCATGCAGGCTTGATCTTCTTATCAACATTTGAAGGTAATATGGGTGATCATAAGAATGAAATTAGTCAGATGTCATGATTTCCTTGTCTTTTATGGATCATTTTTAATGAAGCGAAGGATTCAATTATCAAATAGTTTGAATGGCTATGGTGGAAGTTTGCTTTCACCTAGCATTTTGTAAAAGTTAGTTAACTTAGATTTTGTACATAAATAAGCTCCCTCAAGAGTAGGTGTGTTTGATTTCATTTTTAGAATAATGTACTTGTCGGCCTGTTTTCTTCAGTAGGATGTTTTTTTTACTTGACTTCATATCCCAATGCAGAAGGCGAAGGGAACTACTTGTTCTTGGTAGATCACAGGGAGCATGCCATCCCTTGTGGAGCCAAATGGTATCACATATAGTTGTCAAGGGCAGTAGGTTGTCCAAGTTGTTTGTGGAAATAAGATTCGGAAGTTTCGAAGTGAGAAGTGTGTGGAATTCCCGAAGTGTCGAAGCCCGAACTCCCGAAATAATATGAGCCATAAAAAACTGAGGAAGCATGGAGGTAGATCCCTCGCTTCGGAGTTTGGCACTCCAGATAATTATGGGATTTAAACATTGCAAAGTCCCAAAGGCCCGAAGCGAATCTGAGTCGTTGATCAATAAGAGCCATGTGTCTTCATATCCATAGCTCTGGGTAAAAGCACAAAAGGTAAGAGAGATTTGAGTTTTGATTTTCTTGGAGCCCGGAGGCCTAAAGCAGATCTCAGTTGTTGATTTGAAGAGGGAATATCTAATCAATCAATCTAAAAGGCACCAGAGTTGAGTCGTTGATCAGGAAGCCTCATATAAAATCACAAGATCAATGGTAGTGCTCCATTACGGGGTCGGAAGGTGCACACATTTTAAAATCTCAAGGTGAGTCGCAATTAGAACCGTGGTTTTTAGAAAGGGACATGTGGCGGTTCATGGTGAATTGCGGGGACAAAAGCTTTTTTCTTTCAAAACACCCTTGGTAGCACCCGTAATTGCACAATTGCGTAGGGTCATGGCCCTAGGTCACATTGAAGATGGAGTGATGGAAAGGAGTTGTGCCAAAGGCCGGAAGCACCCATATTTGGTCATAGAAGAAGATCTACTTGGCCTCGAGGCATCGGGATTGAATTGAAGTAGTTGTGGGCACCGCCTGAAACATTCATGGGTGCCATGCCTCATCTTGATCCCGATGAAGGTATTTATTGAATATGGGGGTGGTAGTTGAGACCTCGTCTCACCCCATAAATGGAAAACATGCAGAGAGCAGTCATAAAGGTAGATTATCAATCCAATCTTCCTTATGGACAGATTTTCCTATAAAGCACATAACTGCGCCTAGCTTGCATCTGACATGAGGAGGCCTATATAATCTAACAAAGCAGTCACTGACTGAAAGCATTAATGTAGCGGTCCGATCACACTCCTAGTGGTTGTATCATTTCTGAGTATATATAGGCATTTTTAGTATTTTTTTATGGTCGATGGTTGAGCTAGGCTCCCTTATTGTAATATTTTGATGAAGAACATTAGTTCTCTGGTTATGTAGCTTGATTTGTGACTTCTTGATTAATCTAAGCCATCTTTCTTCTTCCATCTTATTTGCCTCTGATATTGAGAGAGTTCATGATTGATTGATTCACATGGATTGTTGTAATTGTATTATGATGAATGTTTGATTATAGTGATGTTATAATGTCTTTCAGTTTCCTTGAAAATTTGAATTCAAGAGAATATTGTGTTTGAGTTTTTTTCTCCTTAGGTTGCTAGAAGACCTGAATTGCACAACCGACCTCTACACTTTCTCACCAAAGTCTTCCTCCTATTCACCTTTACTCCAAATTATTGACTGAAGTTGATACAAGACCTCAATTTCTTGTGCATGCTAGCCTAGATTTTCTGAGTTGGAACGTAATTATCTCGAGTCTTATCTATTTGACCCCCTTAAAACTCATTTTCATTTACTGTATAAACTAATGGGTATTGGGCTTATCCTCATTACAGTCTGAGGGTGATTCCTAGTGCTAACACCACATACCACTGGAAATGGCATGATAAGCACTATCCATCTAGGATAGTTTCACTAACAAATTCACTAATCTTCATCTCATTATTCGACAATTAAGCATGGGTTCTCTAACCATAATTCTAGGATAAATCAACCACAAAGCATCTTCCCATGAGGAATTTCACCATAAGGGGACTACTTTGGAGTTCATCCATTTTTACTTCCTATCAACCATGAAAAGACAATAATGAATCATCCTTTGACATCAATCCACTGGAATAACCCATAACAACACATTAATCCATATTCATCTATGCATCACATCATATATGCATCATATATCAATGAATTCACTTGACATCAATCCATTGACAACAATGACAATACACTCAACATCAATATACTATGAAAATAAATTGTTCATTTGACATCAATGAAAACATGATCCAATAATCTCCCCCTTTGGCATTGATGGAAATACCAACATTGATGTCAACACCAATCATTGATGACAACATGTAGACATGGAATTGTTCTTCATCAATGGCCATCTCAATCACATCAATGTGATTATCTCTCCCTCTTTGACATCAATGAAAAAGGGTAGTTCTCTCCTTGGGACTTCTCCCCCTGCCTGAACTATCCTTGGGGATACTCCCCCTACCTGGATGCCTTTGATCTTTCTCTGAATAATCTCTCCCCTTTTGAACAAGGGATATCACTGTGATGTAATGTTGAAAACATATCGCTCATGCTCCCCTTGTAACAATAGCTCCCCTTGGAACCATGTCTCTGTTCTCTTTCTCCAAGTAGTGCAACACCCTATTTCCCCCAGTTTGTAAAAATAACTATACTGGACAAGAACTGTGGCAAACCTAGAAATGTGAATGTGTGATGTGAATGGACCTTGTGAAAAAGGTCGATGAATGTGAATAATATTATGAATATATGTTGTAGGACTTTTGAGAGGGGATATGCTGAAAATAAGAGACCACGATGGCTGAAGAAAGGTGGTGGAAGACACCTAGAAAGGTGGCATTAACTTCCACCAAAACCAATACTGTATTTAGACTTCACTGGTCCAGAGAACCAAGAGCGGCTCGTTGGCCCTTAATTAAAT
>ML806290.1:315283-328478 GCA_009831015.1 Picea engelmannii
ACACGCAACCTCGCAAGAGGAAAAAGGCATGAGGGAGAAGCAAGAAGGGGGCAGACGCGAGGGGAGAAAGAGAACTCTGGAAAACACAGAGTGAGTGATAGCATAGAAGGGGGAGAGTAACCCTCATTCTCGGTCACTGGCAAATAGAGATGCAGTCTCGCAGCATCATGGTATTAGCTTAGGGGTGGCTAGTGGTAAATCCTATCGAAGTCGCTGAGCCTACGGTTGGGTGGAAACGAGCACCCCTCTCAGCAGTTGCATCACCTTTGGTGTTATTTCTAATAAGTGTTATTTGAAGTTAATGCCATAATCACATGTTCAGTTTTATGTGCTTATAAATAGTTCTGAATAGAAGTGTTTACCTAACGTTTGATTTGATAGAATGGATGCCTATGTATGCTTACATGCCATAGTTGTTTTCTTCACAAATGATTAAGTTTGGGACATGAGTTCTCTCCACTGAGAATTTCCTTATTTGCTTAGTTTCTCATAATATTCTAGGAAGGCCCCTTGAGAGTACTCTTTTCCAAGAATTACCCCATAAACCTTGTAACTGTATTGAACCTTACCAGAGACTCGATTAAGATTAGGGATAATTGTCTAAGAACCGTCTAAGGGTTCATGCAATCTGGGTCTGGAACCCTTATGCAAGAAAGAGTAGCTTTCTAAGGTCTCAAGGTCATGGGAGCCTAAAGCTCTAAGAGTTTGAACTTCATGATTCAAGATCAGAAGGAATAGCAAGATTCAAATATAGAAAGAAAATACATTATCTCTTGGTAAAAGAATGGTCAAAATCCTTTCAAGAATACCCCAAGCCTGTCAACACCGACAGATCTAGAGAAGGAGCGTAGGCGTTAACACCTCACCCTTTAAACCTTCACAAATAGCGATGGGATCCTGGACCATAGATCCCAGGGACCCATTGGAGCTCTATAAGTCATTGATCTTAACCTTTACTTAGGTGGGAGAGTGAACTTGACTATGTCCCAAAATTCCCAAAGACATCGGGACCATCCATGTTGGAGGACAAGTGGCAGAGATCTAACCATTTCACATATCAGGGATTCTTGAGTTTGGAGGTGGAAGACCAGGCTCTTGGAGTCATTAAGTCCCGAGTTGCAAGATCACAATGTGATCTGGGTCGTTGATCAAAGAGGAAGGACAGCTATGGGATCTGACGTCTCGATACGTCGCGTATCAAGGATTCATGAATTTGGAGGTGGAAGACCAGGCTCTTGGAGTCACAAAGTCCCAAGTCGTGAGATCGCAATGTGATCTAGGCCATTGATAAAAGAAGAAGGATAGCTGTGAGATATGACATCTTGATACATCGCGTATCAGGCATTTGTGAGTTTGGAAGTGGAAGACTAGGCTCTTGAAGTCACAAAGTCCTGAGTCGCAAGATCGTGATGTGATTTGGGCCATTGATCAAAGAGGAAGGACAGCCGTGGGATATGACATCTCGGTACATCGCATATCAGGGGTTTGTGAGTTTGGAGGTGGAAGACCAAACCCTTGGAGTCACGAAGTCCCGAATAGCGAGAAGTAGGAGCAACCATTGAGTTAGGACCTCCTCACCATATCACATATCGGGGTCTCGGAGGTTGAGGGGAATCAGTTTCAACTGTAGAAGTCTTGAGCTTGCGAGTTGCGATAGCTTGTGAAACACGTGGCACATCCACCTAGTGGGACCCACATGGTTGGCAGGTGGTGTGACGATAAGATGCACAGAGAGAGGGAGAAGTGGTGACAGGTGCTGGACATGTGTCATTTGAAACGGGACTCAACATCTTTTTGACTTCTCGTACTTTAGGTTCTCGTAAGAAAGGAGCACAAAGGCCCAACAACTCAAGTCGTGAAGTTGTGAGTCCCGAGAAGCCCAGAAGGAGTCAAACCTTCTCTGACTTTCGCGTCTTGGGGTTTTGTAAAAGAAGGGCCCAGAGGTTCAACCTTTCAACTCACGAACTTGCAAGTCGTGAGAAAGGCTAGTAGTTAGCCCTAGCCGATGGTCATGCATGGAGAGTGCTAATAAGGAGGGGCCATACCATATCGGAATCTCAGGTATCGACGATTAGTGAAGAAAATTTGAGGGTCTTCAACTCACGACTCGTGAGGTCACAAGTTGTGAAAGGTGCTTGCATTTAGGCACGTATGTGGTCCTATCGAGATAGGGACTAAAGAAAGGGAGATAGTGCTTTGTCATTAAGCGGTGGGTAGATCTGGACGGCCAGAATCTGTGCGCCTAGATCTACAACTAGGGTTTCATTCCGGAGCCCCCTCGCCATTCTACCTTTAAGATTGGACTCACTTGTATCGCTAAGTTGTGAAACACGAAAAGGCACCTGGTTTGTTTGGCCTGTGGTCCTAACCCACGATCATAGGGAGGTAAGCAAGGAAGAACTAGCCTGCACTAGGCCCCCATAGGACTTCAGGGATTCTGTCCCTTGAGGAAAAGTGAAAATTTTATTATGCCATAGTGGGTGTGTTACAAATTGGTATCAAAGCATGGTTACAACACTTGGCCTGCTTGGGCTCATGAACGAGTTGCGCAGAAGCTCCGTTCGGAACACTCTTAAAAAGAGTAACCCCCTATCTTAACCTTCCTAATTAAAAGACAAAGTTAAGAATGAAAAACCCCTATTGTGTGTGTGTACATGTGAAAATATGAATTATGTACTGGTTATAAATAAATATAAATATTGACTAACAACCAACGTTTTTCCTTTTGCACACAAGTGAAAGATCAACCGCGGGAAATTATCAACGCATAGTATGGTGACTCACCATGAAGTGGGAGAGGGCTCCCACAATAGAGACAAAGATTCTAATGAAAGGAGGGCAATAGGGACCCCTCCATATCTATCCGAGACTGTGAGGAGTCTCATGGTCGAATTACAAAGCTCCAAGGCTAACAATGAAAAGATGATGAAAGAACAAGAAAAGAAAACAGAAATTAACACAGTTTTACTACAGAGTTTATCCGATCTACAAAGACAAATGCAGCATGAACCTGAAACTCAGAAACATGGTCATATCAGTGGCCAAACTGAGAGGAGCACCTCGAAAAAGGTTCACCCCAAAGGTAAAGGACCAGTGCCAAGTGATTCCTCTAAGAAGGAAGCTGGCAATTCAGAAGGCTCTTCTAGCAGCAGAACCAGTTCCTATCCCCGAAGAAAACAGAAGAAGCAAAAGTCTTCCAAATGTCAAAAAATTTGAAGAATTTAGAAAGGCCAAACCAACCTCCTTCGATGATGAAGTAAAGAAAGGAGAGGAAGCAGAGGCCTGGCTTCTTGGACTAAAGAAGTATTTCAGAGTCCATGACTTTTTAGAAAATATGAAGGCCCGAGTGGCCACCTTCAACTTGAACAGAAAGGCTTCCATTTGGTGGGAAGACCTTAAGAATGTGAAAGGGGTTCGCGAAGAGGACCTGTCTTGGGAATGGTTTGAGAAATACTTTCGGAAGAAGTATCTGTTGGAAAAATATTTTGACGAAAAGACTAAAGAGTTTTATGAACTCAAACTAGGACAACTTACTATAGAAGAATATGTCAACAAATTCCTCGATTTGTTGAGGTATGTACCATATATCAAGGCGGAAAAGGCAAAGGTGCAACGCTTCATCAGTGGACTACCTAAGGACTGTAGTAATAGAATTGAATTTGATGAGCCAAAGACTCTAGAAGACACTATTCGAAAGGCAACCTATTGTCACGAAAAGTTTGGGCATCGAGCAGAACCTCATGAAGGATGGAAATAGAAGAATAGTTCAAGATTTCATAAAAGGGGAATTAAACCCCCGGGATTTAAGAACTACAAGAAGAACCCAAGAATGTACTTTCCAGCCCGGAGTATGCACCAATAGAATTTTCCCTCCTTGAGCGGAAATAAAACTTTTGGACCCATATCAGTGAAGACTGATAACCCAAAGAGAGAACCTTTGAAATGTTGGGGTTGCGGAGAAGAACATCTCCCGAGAGACTGCCCACACTGACAACATAATAGTCGGGGGATTTATAACATCCAAGAAACTACTACCATCAATGATGTGGCCAGGAGTGTGCCACAAATTTATGCAGCCTTGGATAATAACCAAGCCGACCACCAAGCTTCAGTAGTGGAAATAGAAGGTATGATTTCCAACCATATAGTGTCTATTTTAATTGACCCTGGTTCAAATTTGAGTTATATAGCCCCTAAATTTGTTGATAAGTGTAAACTACAGCCACAAAAACATACCAAGCCATGGTTGGTACAGTTAGCCACTGGCACCAAAAGGAGGATAGCAGAGGTCATATCAGCCTGCCAATTAATGTTGGGTGAATTCCCCACCCAAACAACCCTTAACTTATTACCCCTGGGATCGTATGATCTGTTGATTGGTATGGAATGACTAGCCACCCATAAATCTAGATTGGACTGCTACCATAAAACCTTAGAATGTGTAAGTAAACAAGGGAAAAAGATAACCCTTCAAGGGATCTAAAAACCTGTCTCAGTGAGACAAATATCAGCTCTGCAAATGAGAAAGTATTGTTGAAAGGGATGTCCCCTATATGCAAAACAAGTGTTGAAAACAATCGAAGGTGACAAACCAAGCCCTGATGATCACCCTATCCTGAGAGAATACAGAGATGTGTTTCCAGAAGAGGTACCAGGTTTACCACCAAGAAGAGACATAGACTTCTCAATAGAACTTGCACCAGGAGTGGTGTCGGTGTCTAGGACACCCTACCGGATGAGCACACCCGAGTTAGTTGAACTCAAGATGAAATTAAAGGAAATGATGGATAAAGGCTATATTTGACCCAGCGTGTCTCCGTGGGGAGCACCAGTCCTGTTCATGAAAAAGAAGTACAGTACCCTTAGACTGTGTATAGACTATAGGCAACTCAATAAGGTAACTATAAAGAACAAGTACCCCTTGCCCAGGATCGATGACCTATTCAATCAACTGGGGGGTGCATCTATTTTCTCAAATATTGATTTGAGGTTGGGATACCATCAAGTCTGAATCAAGGGTGAAGACATCCATAAAACTACCTTCCGAACGAGGTATGGTCACTATGAGTTTGTGGTAGTGCCATTTGGGTTGACCAATGCCCCTGCCACTTTTATGTGCTTGATGAACAATGTACTCATCAAACTCCTAGACAAATTTGTGCTTGTTTTTATTGACGATATATTAATTTACTCCAAGAACAGAAAAGAGCACGAAGAGCATCTTAGACTTGTGCTGCAAGTGCTAAGAGAACATCAGCTCTATGACAAATTCAACAAATGTAAATTCTTCCAGAAGCAAATACATTACTTAGACCATGTTCTCTCTGAAGAAGGAGTATCAGTAGAACTTGACAAAATCAGGTCTATCATGGAATGGCCTACCCCAAAGGATGTTTCAGACATCAGATCCTTTATGGGACTAGAAGGATACTATAGGATATTTATAAAAGGATTCTCCAAGATTGGTTATCCAATCACTTCCCTCCAGAAGAAGGGGACAAATTTCATGTGGACACAGAAATGTGAAGAAAGATTTCAAACCCTGAAACATCTACTGACCCATGTGCCCATGCTGAAGATCACCGATCCAGAAGCTGACTTCCTCGTGTGCACAGATGCCTGTAAGGAAGGGCTCGGAGGAGTCCTTATGCAAAAAGGAACTGTGATCTGCTATGAATCCCAAAAATTGAACGAGCATGAAGTCAACTATGTGACCCATGATCTAGAACTGGCTGCCATAGTGCATGCCTTGAAAATGTGGAGGCATTACCTCCTGGGAAGAAAATTTGTACTTATGATAGATCACTATGGATTGTGATACATGTTTGATCAACCAAAGCTCAATGCTAGACAAGATAGGTGGATGACCCTCCTTAGCGATTTTGATTTTGAAATCAAACAAATTAAAGGAAAGGAAAATAGGGTGGTCGATGCCCTTAGCAGAAGTATGAAAACAATTCACCTGGCAGTGGTGAGCACCTGCGAGATAGATGTCAAGGAAAGAATCAGAAATGCACAAGGAACAAATCCCTTTGTTTGGACCGTGACCATGTACCTACAGCAAGAAATTGCTGGAGTAAAATATGAAGGCCACCAGATGACCAAAGTAGGTCTTCTCACTTATAGAAGAAGATTTTATATCCCAGATTGTGATGACTTGAAGAGGTTCATACTAGATGAACTACATAAAAGACCCTATTCTGGTCATCCAAAATACCAAAAAATGATCACTGCCACTAGGAAACAATTTTATTGGCCTAGATTGAAGAAAGACATAGCCGAGTACCTAGCCAAATGCATAGAGTGCCAACAAGTTAAAGCAGAACATCGACACCCAGCGGGATTATTGCAATCTTTACCAATCCTAGAGTGGAAATGGGAAACCATCTCCATGCATTTCATCACTGGATTACCAACCTCAACAAAATAGAATGATGCCATTATGGTGGTGGTGGATAAATTGAGCAAGTTTGCTCACTTCATCCCCATCAATTCGACCTGTAAGGCAATAGATATTACCCAGGTATTCATGAAAGAGATATTCATACTGCATGGTATGTCGAAAGAGATCGTGTCTGAAAGAGACATGAAATTTACTTCCAACTTTTGGAAATCACTGATGGATGGTTTAGAGACAAAGTTTTTGTTTAGCACCGCCTATCACCCTTAAACCGACAGAGAGACAGAAAGAGTGAACCAAATACTTGAAGACATGCTAAGAATGCATGTAATGCATCAACCCAAGAAGTGGGAAGACTACCTGCCACTGGTAGAATTCGCCTACAACAATGGTTACCAAGCATCCTTAAAGATGAGTCCCTTTGAAGTCCTCTATGGTAGACTGTGCAACACTCCTGTCAGTTGGAGTAATCCTATAAACAGGATTTCTTTTGGACCCGACATGTTGAAAGAAATGGAATAGCAAGTGACTCAGATAAAGAAAAACCTGAAGGTCACCCAGAATCGACAGAAAAGTTATGCCGACCAAAAGAGAACTCCAAGAGAGTTCAAAGCAAGAGATCATGTATATCTCAAAGTTAGGCCCAGGAAGAGTTCCCTGAAAATGGGAGCTTGTGCCAAGTTGGCACCTCAGTATTGTGGACCCTTTGAGGTTCTAGACAGAGTGGGACCTGTAGCCTATAGGCTAGCACTACCTCCCACAGTAAAAGCACATAATGTTTCCCATGTCTCATTATTGAAGAAATATGTACATGATGCTAACCATATAATTGATTGGTCTATGATTTAGGTGGAACCAGAGGGAGAATTTCTACCAGAAACTCAGTGCATACTGGACAGAAAGGAAACCCCACTCCGAAACTGAACCATTGCACAGGTCAAGGTGCAGTGGAGACATTTTGGCCCAGATGAGGCTACATGGGAAATGGAGGATGCCATGAGACAGGCATATACGATTTTGTTTACTTCTGTACATGCATGTCATGTTGATAGATAAGAACATTGAGGACGATGTTCCTTTAAGGGGGAGGGAATTGTAACACCCTGTTTCCCCTAGTTTGTAAAAATAACTATACTGGCCAAGAACTGTGGCAAACCTAAAAATGTGAATGTGTGATGTGAATGGACCTTGTGAAAAAGGTCGATGAATGTGAATAATATTATGAATATATGTTGCAGGACTACTGAGAGGGGATATGCTGAAAAAAAGAGACCACCAAGATGGCTAAAGAAAGGTGGTGGAAGGCACCTGGAAAGGTGGTGTTAACTTCCACCGAAACCAATGCCGTATTTGGACTTCACTGGCCCGGAGAACCAAGAGCGGCTTGTTGGCCCCGAATTAAATGACTCACCAAGATTGGTAGGTAGATGCTCCTTAGGAGTAATGAGGGATGGGGGGGGTGGTGAACTGCCCATCCAGAGAGCCATCAAGCTTGACCAGTGTGAGGGAAATCGCACCACACACAACCTCACAAGAGGAAAAAGGAATGAGGGAGAAGCGATAAGGGGGCAGACGTGAGGGGAGAAAGAGAACTCTGGAAAACACAGAGTGAGTGATAGCAGAGAAGGGGGAGAGTAACCCTCATTCTCTGTCACTAGCAAACAGAGACGCAGTCTCACAACATCGTGGTCTTATCTCAGGGGTGGCTAGTGGTAAATCCTATCGGAGTCGTTGAGCCTATGGTTAGGTGGAAATGAGAACCCCTCTCAACAGTTGCATCACCTCTGGTGTTATTTCTAATAAGTGTTATTTGAAGTTAATGACATAATCACATGTTCAGTTTTATGTGCTTATAAATAGTTCTAAATAGAAGTGTTTACCTAACGTTTGATTTGATAGAATGGATGCCTATGTATGCTTACATGCCATAGTAGTTTTCTGCACAAATGATTAAGTCTGGGACATGAGTTTGCTCCACCGAGAATCACCTTATTTGCTTAGTTTCTCGTAATATTCTAGGAAGGCCCCTTGAGAGTACTCTTTTTCAAGAATTACCCCATAAACCTTGTAACCATACTGAACCTTACCAGAGACTCGATTAAGATCAAGGATAATTTCCCGAGAACCATCTGAGGGTTCATTCAATCTGGGTCTGGAACCCTTATGCAAGAAGGAGTAGCTTTCTAAGGTCTCAGGGTCATGGGAGCCTGAAGCTCCGAGAGTTTGAACTTCGTGATTCAAGCTCAGAAGGAATAGTGAGATTCAAATATAGAAAGAAAATACCCTATCGCTTGGTAAAAGAATGGTCAAAATCCTTTCGAGAATACCCCAAGCCTTTCAACACTGACAGATCTAGAGAAGGAGCATAGGCGTTAACACCTCGCCTTTTCAAACTTCGCAAATAGTGATGGGATCCTGGACCATATATCCCAGGGACTCATCGGAGCTCTATAAGCCACCGATCTTAACCTTTACTTAGGTAGGAGAGTGAACTCGACTACATCCCAAAATTCCCAAAGACATTGGGACCATCCATGTTGGAGGACAGGTGGCAGAGATATGACCATTTCACGTATCAGGGATTCATGAGTTTGGAGGTGGAAGACCAGGCTCTTGGAATCACGAAGTCCCGAGTCATGAGATCGCGATGTGATCTGGGTTGTTTATCAAAGAGGAAGGACAGTCATGGGATCTGACGTCTCGATACGTCGCGTATCGGGGATTCATGAATTTGGAGGTGGAAGACCAAGATCTTGGATTCACGAAGTCCCGAGTTGCGAGATTGTGATGTGATCTGGGTCATTGATCAAAGAGGAAGGACAACTGTGAGATCTGACATCTCGATACATCGTATATCGGGGATTCGTGAGTTTGGAGGTGGAAGAACAGGCTCTTGGAGTCACGAAGTCCTGAGTCACGAGATCGCGATGCGATCTGGGCTGTTGATCAAAGAGGAAGGACAGCCATGGGATATAACATCTTGGTACATCATGCATCGAGGGTTCATGAGTTTGGAGGTGGAAGACCAAAACCTTGGAGTCGCAAAGTCCCGGATAGCGAGAAGTAGGAGCAACCATTGAGTCAGGACCTCCTCGCCATATCGCATATCAGGGTCTCGGAGGTTGAGGGGAATCAGTTTTGGCTGTAGAACTCTCAAGCTTGCGAGTTGCGAGAGCTTGTGCAACACGTGGCATGGTGGGACCCATGTGGTTGACAGGTGGTGTGACGATAAGATGCCCAGAGAGAGGGAGAAGTGGTGACAGGTGGTGGACACGTGTCATTTGAAACGGGAGTCAACATCTTGTTGAATTCTCATACTTCGAGTTCTCGTAAGAAAGGAGCACAAAGGCCCAACAACTCAAGTCCTGAAGTTGCAAGTCCTGAGAAGCCCGAAAGGAGTCAAACCTTCTCTAACTTTCACTTCTCGGGGTTTTGTAAAAGAAGGGGCCAGAGGTTCAACCTTTCAACTCACAAACTTGCAAGTTGCGAGAAAGGCTAGTAGTTAGCCCTAGCCGGTGGTCATGCGTGGAGAGCACTAATAAGGAGGGGCCATACCATATCAGAATCTCAAGTATCGACGATTGGTGGAGAAAATTTGAGGGTCTTTGACTCATGAATCGCGAGGTCGCAAGTTGTGAAAGGCGCTTGCATTTAGGCACGTATGTGGTCCTATCAAGATAGGGACTAAAGAAAGGGAGCTAGTGCTTTGTCATTAAGTGGCAGGTAGATCTAGATAGCCAGAATTTGCACACCCAGATCTACGGCCAAGGTTTCATTCCGGAGCCCCCTCGCCATTCTACCTTTAAAATTGGACTCACTTGTATCGCTGAGTCACGAAACACAAAAAGGCACCTGGTTTGTTTGGCCTGTGGTCCTAACCCACGATTTAAGGGAGGTAAACAAGGAAGAACTAGCCTACGCTAGGCTCTCGTAGGACTTCGGGGATTCTGTCCCTTGAGGAAAAGAGAAAATTTTATTATGCCGTAGTGGGTGTGTTACAGAGTAGAGGGTTCTTTTTCAAGTATTTATCTTTGCATTTGATAAATATATCCTCCTGGAATCATGGGAAGAAGAGTGACTCTCCCTATGGGTATGTATCCCCCTATCTTCTCTACAATATGAACAATATGCTACCATTGAAATATGCTTATGCTACAAATGCTACTACTCAACTGGAACATAAATCAACTGCTTCAATAATGATCTGCTCTTCCTATGATGATTCTTGGACCTGTCCATGCATCAAACTCCCACCATACCATACATAATGAAGAAAACAATATGTCAACAATGAATTGAGAATCATGAGAAAAACATCAACCTATGCCATATTGTGTGCCAACCATGCACAACACTCATGGACATTAACCATGTACATCGGTACCTTAAGATATCATCAATGGAGTGTATCAACCATATGCTTCTACCAACATGCCAACCATGTGCCTCAAACAAGTGTCATATCACTTATGATATGCCTCCACCATGAACCAAGTGCCACAACCATGTATCTCAATCAAGTGTCTCAACTATGTCATCCCATACATCATGTGCCAAAGTATATGCTAAACAAGTGATACCAATGGTGTACTTTATCCAAGTACTATCACCCACATACATATACCATCTATGAGTGCATCAATATTTCACTAAACATGTATCACAACCTTTACCAAGAAATTACATCCACCATGCACCAAACATGATGAACTACAATCAAGATATGATCTCATACATGTATGCCATATCAACCATAAACCATGTTCCAATGATACTGCTAGATGGTGCCTCTATCAGTGTACCAAAAGTGTACCAAACATGCATCAACTATATGACTCATCAATGATGTACAAT
The DNA here is from genome assembly GCA_009831015.1 of Picea engelmannii. NCBI lineage: Eukaryota > Viridiplantae > Streptophyta > Pinopsida > Pinales > Pinaceae > Picea > Picea engelmannii. Next base: position 326,538 of record ML806290.1, read on the forward strand.
ATAACCACCTCATCAACTCATCAACTACATGTCTCAATATGTAGCTCAATGACATGCCAAATGCATGCACCAAGAAATCCAACAAATATGCCTCTAAGAATACATCATAAGATATATCAATGGAACTCAAATATGTACCAGCCATGTACCCTAACAGATCTGCCTCAACCTTCATTTCTACAACAAATACTAAGCATCCAAAAATACATGTACTATAAGTGTGCCTCAATCGATCAATGATATCTCTAGCTAGCGTCATCATGATATATCTCATAACCAAAGTGTCATAATTTCACTATCACAACCAACATTGTTCCTCAATAGAAAAGTGTCTCAATCCACACTCTAGGGTTAGTACCATGCATCCAAGATAGCCTTTCAACACTCAACCATATGCCATCACCATACATACATCAATTATGTATGCCAACATGTAATCATGAAAACCCGCAACAAACCATGTCAGACCCTACAATCAACCATGTCAAATCCTGCAACACAGAGTTATACCATCACACAAAGCTGCAACTTATTTGCATAGCCTACTTTCCAAGGCTTTTACCACAGATATGCGACCTTCTATACAGACAGATCACATATGTACATGACCTATTTATAGGTCCACTCGCATATGTACGCAACTATTACCAATGCAACCAGTGTACTCTTTATTAGAAAAACAAGACCGCAGAGCAATAAAATAAAACAAATGTGGAAACAAACAGAAGATCCACAATACAATAGAGACATAGATTTACGTGGTTCACCCAGTGTGGGCTACGTCCACCAGAGAAATTGCCAAGTCCTTCCTTTATTATTATCCAGCAAATGAAGAGATACAAACTACAGCAAAACCCACTGTAACTTCCTCTTCTTTCTCTCACAGTATCATCTCTCATAATACAATACTTGCCATCATACATAGCCACAATACATTTCCCTCATAAAATAGGGTTGCCTTCTAGGGCTACCGTTAGATCTGCAACCTTATAATGAACAGTCTAGATTTACAATGAAATTACAATATACTTTTACAAGGCAATTTTTCCTTCGAGGCTTCGCCCCCAAACCCCCCAGCGAGGGGGATATCCCCCCCAGACCTCGCAGAGGGGGTACCCCCCCCTCTGCACTTCCCCGTATGGAAGAGTGTACATACTTATGGGGTGTAAAGTCTTCATGGGGTATAAACATGGCTGAAAGAAAGAACCTCTAAATCAGGAACATAATCAGGCTCCACAACCAACAATCTCCCACTTGGATACTAATCTCAACAACTCCACCGTTGTTGTATATGATGGACTCTGAACCTTCTTGGACCTGGAAAATTCCTCATCTTCATATTCATTCTTGAAGACCAACTAAAACTGAGTAGGAACTCAATTTCTCCCGGGTTACTCCCTTTGTTAACATGTCTATAGGATTCTAGCTAGTGTGTATCTTTTCCAACTTCAAATGTCCATCTTCCAAGGCAGATCATATGAAGTGGTACCTCAACTGTATATGCTTAGTATTCAAATAGAAGGCTAAGTTCTTTGCAAGATGAATGACACTCTCACTGTCACAGTACAACCTGCTATTCTCTTGCTTCTTTCCCAATTCCTCCTTAAACCTCTGTAACCAAATCATCTCTTTACTAGCCTTTGTAGCAATAGCATACTCTACCTTTGTTGTTGAAAGTGCAACAACCCTTTGCAGTTTCGAAATCCAACTTACTGGTGTTCCACCTATAGTAAAAACATACCCTGTGGTGCTCCTCCTGCTATCTTTATCACCTAGCATATCTTAATCAACATATCCTTGTAGAAAAGTGTCTGAACCTCCAAAACATAATGCATGAGTAGCAGTACCTCTCAAATACCTGAGAATCCACTTTACTACCTCCCAATGTTCTTTACCTGGATTGTTCATATACCTGCTCACAACTCCCACTGCATGTGCAAT
>ML806290.1:329507-359289 GCA_009831015.1 Picea engelmannii
AACCAACATGCAATCTCATACTCCTTGCACGCTCCATGATTGTCATGTTCATCCTTTCTGACACACCATTTTCTTGTGGTGTTCTTGGAACTGTCTTCTCTCTACGAATCCCATGGTATGAATAGTAATCATCAAACTCCTTGATGTAATATTCACCTCCATTATCTGATCTGAGACACTTCAACTTTTTTCCTGTCTCATTCTCAACCAAAGCTTTCCATTTCGTAAAAGTATCAAAAACATCAGATTTTTGTCGAATGCAATAAACCCAAGTTTTTCTAGTTGCATCATCAATAAAAGTAATATAATAATGAGAGCCACCAAGAGATGATACCTAATATGGTCCCCATACATCTGTATGCACAAGCTCTAACCTTTCACTCTTCTTTTCTTTTCTGACTCTGAGAAATCCAACTCTCTTCTATTTTCCATAAACACAATTCTCACAGAAGTCCAAATCAATTTGTTTAAGATCTGGCAACAAATTTCCTTTTTGAAGTATCTGCATCCCATTCTCACTCATGTGTCCAAGCCTATGATTCCACAGTGTTGTATCCACTCCTGTAGAAGCTAAAGAGATAGAAGAGTCAGTATTACCAGTACATAAATACAATGTACCTACCTTNTCCACGTCTTAGCTTTAAATATGGATATATAACCTTCACTTTCCAACTACCCTATTGAAATTAGATTTTTCCTTAAATATGGAACATGTCTTACCTCTTTCAACAACCATTGGTTTCCGTTGCGTTGCTTTATTTTTACCTTTCCCATTCCAACAATTTTTCATGGTGCATCGTCACCCAAATGAGCCTGTCCAAAATCACCTTGAAAATAATCTAGAAAATGTTTCCTATGGGGTGTGGCATGAAATGAAGCCCCTGAATCTACTACCCAAGACACAGAAATATTATCTACGAAAAGAATCAAAGCATCTTGTAACACATCACCTGTTACATTTGCTTCCTGATTTCTCTCATGTTGTCCATCTCTTTGTTTCTTTAGAGCTCTCTAGTATTTCTTCAGATATCCTTTCTTCCCACAATTCCAACACTCTACCTTTCCAAGTTTGGATTTGGATCTACCCTTCCTATAATTCCCACGGTTCCCAAAACTCTTTCCTCTATCCTTTTGTCTTCCCCTGTTCTCCATGTTCAACACATTTCCTGATGTCTCACCTGTGCTTTTCTATCGCATTTCCTCACTAAGGATAACACCAACAAAATCATCAAATTTTAAAGTATTTGAACCAAAGACAGAGTTACTTACAGCCATGACCAAGCCGTTCCATCTTTTTGGCAATGAGCACAAGATTAGAAGAGCCCTAACCTCATCATCAAAGTCCACTTTTACAGAACTTAGTTGATTAGTAATTGTATTAAAATCATTTAAATGATCCACAACATACCCACCTTATGACATCTTCATATTAAATAATATCTTCATTAGAAATACCTTATTGGATGTCGAGGGTTTTTCATACAATTTGGCCAATGCATCCATCAAACCCTTCGTTGTCTTTTCTTTGGAAATATTGAAAGCAACCGACGCTGCCAGGATTAGTCGTATCATTCCTAGAGCCTTTCTGTCAAGAATCTCCCATTCTTCATCCTTCGTAGCTATCAACTTCTTTTCTATTCCACCCAATGGTAGGAATAGATCCTTTTGATATAAATAGTCTTCCATTTGCATCTTCCATAACTGGTAGTTTTGGCTGTTAAATTTCTCGACCCTAAACTTTCCATCTTCTGATATTTCTCCCACCCAAACCAGGAACCCTCTTTTCCTACGAGTTACCTTTCTCTCTTATACCAGTTTTTAGAAAAATAGGACCGCAGAGCAATAAAATAAAACAAATGCGGGAAAAAAACACAGAAGATACAGAATATAATAGAGACACAGATTTACGTGGTTCACCCAATGTTGGCTACATCCACCAAAGAAATTGCCAGGTCTTTCCTTTATTATTATCCAGCAAATGAAGAGATACAACCTACAACAAAACCTGCTATAACTTCCTCTTCTTTCTCTCACAATATCCTCTCTTAGAATACAATACTTGTCATCATACATAGCCACAATATATTTCCCTCATAAAAGAGGGTTGCCTTCTAGGGAAAAAAACCCTAACATTATTTCTCCCGTTAGATCTACGACCTTATAATGAATGGTCCAGATTTACAATGAAATTATAATATACTTTTACAAGGCAATTTTTCCTTCGGGGGCTTCGCCCTCGAACCCCCATCGGGGGACGCTACCCTCAAACCCTCGCCGGGGGCTCGCTTTCCCTTAGACCTCACAGAGGGGGTACCCCCCCCTCTGCACTCCCTCGCATGGAAGAATGTACATACTTATGGGGTGTAAAGTCTTGATGGGGTATAAACATGACTGAAAGCAAGAACCTCTGAATTAGGAACATAATCAGGCTCCACAACCAACACTCTTCAGAAGAAGTCATTATTGAGCTTGCCTTAGGGATGCCATTATGTTCTAATTGTTCAATCTTCTTCACCCACTTATGAAGGTGTCTCAACTTCTTAGAACTTGAGCTCTGAGCTTCCATCTTTTCAAAATTGTCTTCTCTTCTAGCCTCATATGTTCTTCTAGTCATACTATATGAAACACTCCTCATGGGTTGTATTCTTGTGTTCCAAAAATCTTGGGATTTGTGGCCAAATCCACTATAGCTATAGCATCTCATGGTGTGACAATGAGAAACAATGTGTCCTACTTGATTACATCTCCAACACCTTAGGGTGTTGTGAAATATTTCATTATCTCTCCTTGCATAATATCTGCATTCCAAATCTTTGTGACCATATTCATTACATGAGTAACAATGACCATGAAAAACATGTTCATACCTTTGATTTGGTGTCCATGTTGAAGGTGTATCTCTTTTGAATTTTCTTTGAGGTGTAAATATGGCTTCTTGATGTCTTCCTTGCTTTGTTCTTTTGAAATTTTCCTTCCCTTGTGTAGATGGTTGACTTGCAACATTATTTCCATCTTTTGAGAATGAGGGACTTACCTCAAGATTCTTTGAGGTGCTTGCTTCAACATATGTAGGTTCTTTTTTGTATCCAAGACCTGATTTATCATTTGGTGATCTTTGACTATCCAATATTTCATTCAATATTGTTGAGCTATTCAATAATTTGTTTGACTTCTCTACTTTCTTTCTAAGATCAACAACTTTAGCTTCCAACTTATGACATGACTCTTCTTTTTCATTTACTTGATTCTTTAGTAGTTCCTCTACCCTTTTGGATTCTTCAATTTGGGTCTTGATATGGATGTTAACTTCAAGACTTTTGCTAATCTCATTATCTACCTTCTTATTTTCTTCTATTTCATTCTTTAGTCTTTTGATCTCTTTTTCTTTTTCTTCTAATTGACACCTTTTACTTTCTTCTTGTTCCTTGAGCATTTTATTTAGTTTCAAAATATGCTTTTGATCCTTTTCAAGAAACCTTTTACTGTTCTCAGAAAGATAGCTATAGTCTATATAACTATGGTCATAGTTGTATTCATATAGACCCCAATCAACTTTCTTTTTAAGATTTGAAAGTTCTTCTTCTACTTCCTCCATGGAATAATTATCATTTGATTCTTCACAAACTATTTCTAGATCTTCTTCATCACATGTAGAGAAACATTCAACATCATCACATTTAGAATTATTGAAATCAGAGGATTGTGGAGATTCTTTACCTTCATTGTTCTTTATGGAGTTGTCTTTAGTGTATTCCTTTTTTCTTTGGTATGTCTTCTCTAGATTTATCCATAGAACTTGAGAGTCCATTGAGAATGGTCTTGGGAGCCAATGCATCATTCTTCTTTTCTTCCTTTTGAGCTGCAAACTTTGACTTGTTCTTAAAAGGAACTAATCCACCAATAGTTTCTTTCCAAACACCTCCTCCCTTTTCCTTCAAATGCACTTTCATTTCTATTCTCCATGTAGAATAATTTTCCTCATCAAGGATTGGAACTTCATCATCCATTTGTGTCCATGGATATCCTCCAAGATTGTTAAGGCTTATAGTGAAGTTATTCTCTGATACCAATTGTTGGACACACCGACCACACTGAGAGAGGGGGTGAATCAATGTAGGGATCTTTTTAAACTTCCCTTCACAAAACATCCTTAGTTAGAAATCACCATTTACTCATCACTTATTACTATCATTTATAACTTGTTGTATGTGAACATATATCAGCAATAGATAACAACAACATATATCATCAATAAGCCATCACCACAAAGAACAAAAGATGTATGTACATTTTTTCTTTTATTATGGAATACAATCCTTGGGTTTATAAACAACAACTAAATAGAGCAACAAATCCACAAGAGCACCAGCTCTGCAATGAAAAACTCAACTTACCCAACTCAGTACCAATTGAGAAGAGGATTTAATCCTCAACAGATACAAATATGTCAATAGGTACATGACCTGTCAGTAGTGAAGCACCTGTATGTATGCACCCTACCAGTAGTACAACCCACCTATGTATGCAACTTATCTGTACTACAGCCTGCGTATGCCTTCTGAACAACTAGGGTTTTCTCTTCTTGAAAACTCAGATCCTATGCAGCCTTTAGTCACATCCACTTCTGTCTTTTACTGTCCAATCTGTAGCATAACCAATCACAACATATATATGTTCTCCAACAACTTTCTCATGCTCCTCAACCATAGAATATGAATGTTACTCAATCATAAGTAACTAGCATACTATGGAAACCATATTAGTACTGAAACATAAGAGTGTTTCTCACTATATAAACAAACCAACATAAACCAAATCAAAACAACCATACCAATAATTTCTTAAGCATTCACCATACAATAAGCAAGAGTATCCATCAAGACAATCATGTAACCATACCAGAATTTTTATGACATATCCGAGCCCATAGAATGTAGATTTGGATCTTGCTTCATCCTTTAGGAACCCGGCATGAACTCACACTCAAGTCTCCATGACTTCCTCCAACTATATTTTCTCTAACCTCCTTTAGTCTGTGTTTGTACGTGCTCTAGATCACTATATCCCGCGTATGTATGAGCTCTGACCCAATGTTGCTCACGTACTCCTTCATAAACTAGGGTTTTTGAACTTCCGAAACTTTCACCATCAATATCTCAAACTTACGGAAACTTTTATGTGTCGATGAGATCCTCCAATCACTCTCTTCCTCAGAATAGATCTTCAATATATGCTCAAGAGAGATATATTTACAAGAGACCCTTGCCTGTTATTTATACTCTCCAAGTAGCTTCCTTAGAAGCATCCACTAGGTCACTTTGTTCACATATCCACTTTATCCACATAACCATTTGTCCGCATGGCTACCTTTATCCAATTTTATCCACATAGCCACTTTGTTCACATGGCCACTTAACCCATTTTCCTTATTTTAGGGTTAACCAACTTATAACCACTTTCCATAATTAGAAAGTTCTCCATTTACTTTATTATTTAAATAATCCTCTTTGACTTGATCACTTCACTTTATTATTTAAATAATTTCTTCTTTGTAAACACTTTGACTTCTTTGACCTTTTGGGGCTTCTAGCCAACACATGAGGGTCCTCCAAAATCGTAAGGCCATAACTCTCAAACCATGAGGAGTTATGTGACGTTCCACATACCACCGGAAATGGCATGACAAGAAATATCTATCTAGGATAGTTTCACTGACAAATTCACTAATATTTATCTCATTATTCCACAATTAAGCATGGGTTTTCTAACCATACTTCTAGGATAACCGAACCACAAAGTGTACTCTTCCCGTGAGGGATTTCACCACAAGGGGACCACTTTGGAGTTCATCCATTTGTACTTCCTATCAACCATGACAAGACAATAATGAGTCATCCTTTGACATCAATCTAACTGGAATAAACCATGACAACACATCAATCCATCTTGATCTATGCATCACATCATCTATGCATCATATATCAATGACTTCACTTCACATCAATCCATTGAAAACAATGACAATACATACTACATCAATATACTATGACAAGAAATTGTTCCTTTGACATCAATAACAGCATGATCCAACACCATTTGCAATGAAACAACATTCCATCTTGGAATTTCTACCAGGCCCCATGAGTTTTCAACTGAATTTGTTGATCTTTTGTTGTACTTTTTCCTATTTCATTTCAACTTATACTATGTCTTATTTTATTAGAGGAGATTCATCAAATACTACATCTTTGTTGATGATGATTTTGTGGGAAGTAGGATCACACAATTTGTATCCCTTAACTCCATCTCCATAACCAACAAAGGTATACTTCTTTGATATGGGGTCCAACTTAGAATATTGATATTTAGAATTAAGAGTAAAATCATCACAACCAATTTTCTTTAGAGTTGAGTGAGTAGACACGTTAGACTCATGTAATTAAATAAGAATGAAGTACATTTTATTAATCATATGATACATGTATATATACATGAATCGATCTTTGGATTCATCATCCAAACTCTCTTGGACTCCTGCTAGTTGTTGCTATCACTTGACATTTCATATTTCATCAAGTGGGTAACCCTAAAGGATTACGTTTCCAACATTTCCCCCTTTAATCTAAAGGGGTGTATATGAGTCCAAGGTGAGAGATGATATGTGAAAGTGGGCAGCTGAAATGTCAAAGTGTGAAGCAACAAATGGTTAAATGTTCTCTCTGAATCTAGTGGTTTTGGTATGACCACAAACCGAATGGTGATGGTGGTTTAAGGAAAACCACAAACCAATCTGGTGGTATAAGGATGACCACAAACTTTGGAACCCTTCTCTAGGATCAACGGTTCCTGGAATATTTGCTAAGTTAGATAGAAGCTAAAGATGATGTCTTATGCCAATTGGAAGTGATATCGATGTTGTTTTAAATATGACCATAAATTGTGATGTAGAATAAGCTAAAATTATTCTATGAAGTGGAGGTTTTCATTGGACCGTTTACTTCACACCTTTCATTTTTCCATTGAAATTAGTATTGAGCTTATACCATTAGAGTTGTCCTTTGTTGTCAAGTGTCATCGAGATATCATCTGTCACCACCGAAGGCATTTACACAACCACCAGCATTACATTTGAGTGTTTCATAGGTTAAAGTTAGTTTCTTTGTGTCATAAGTTAGAAAATATAGTTTCTTGTTTTCATAAGTTTAGTTGTTAGTATTTCTTGCTTTCAATAGAATAGATTTTCTTTCATGCACTGCATTGAGCATTTAAACTTCCTTTCATGCAAGAGAAATAGTTTTGCATTAGGCATTTAGTTCACTTGCCTCATAGGCTAGGTAGTTGTTCAATGAAAAGTCTTTGCTTGCTTGTATAGTTTCTTTAATAGGTTAGTTAGGTTCTTTTGCTTGCTTGTCTATTTGCTTTAGTAGGGTAGTTAGGTGTTTTTGCTTGCTTGTCTATTTTCTTTAATAGGTTAGATAGGTGTTTTTTCTTACTTGCTTATGTATTTGCTTTCATAGGATAGTTTCTCATTGGATATAGGTTGGCAAGTTAAAATAAGTTTTCTTTTGTCATTTGCTTAGTATGCCTAGTAGTTTACCTTTGCTTACTGTCATGAACTAGTTTTCTTTGAAAAGGGTTTTTACTTGCTTTCTTAGGAACTATCCATCAGTCCTTGGCCCAAAAGTACTTAGGTTACCTAGTTTCAATTTGCTTAGTAGGGTTTTCTCACTAGATAGGTTTGTTTGAGTAGATTAGCCTTAGATAGCTACTTTCCTTAGTTAATATACACTCCTACCAACCTTCTACCTTTGGCATATATTTTTCTACAACTCTAAGTTTACTTACCTCGAGTTGACAATTTAATTGAGGGTAGTTTAGGGTCTTTTTTAGTACATATAAAACACCTAAAAACAAGTTTGATCCTTTATGGTTGGGTCCTTACACAATCTACGAGGTTTTAGGGACAAATGCTTTTAGATTAAAAACCTTGGATGGCGAACCACTCCAATTTCTTGTGAATGGTCGTCACCTAAAGTTATTTTGCTCCTGAGATACCTCGTCGTCCTATACATAAGTCACCACTTGTTCATTTTATATTTGTATGTATTTGTTGTTGCTGATTTATGCTTGTATGTATCTCCTTGATTTCAATTTTGAGCCTTTTCGCTTGTTTAATTTTGATTTTGAGTATAAGCACCTATTTGAAATTTTTTCCCTTGGTTTTGATCTTTTTCATTTTAATGTCATAGGTTGTCTTCTTTTTTTGGTTTGTCTGGTGTTCATGGGAAGATTATTGTCCTTGTTATTATATGGATGTTTGAAAAGAATGCACCCTTAGGAACCCTTTTATCATGCTTGGCCTACGTGAAACTCTGACTTAATATCATCTTAAATAGGAGTAAACCTGATTGTTATTTAATCAAAGTCAGCGAGGAAAGTCTAAGGGGGTAGCATATCATTCTCTAGTGAAGCTAAGACCATGATGGGATGATGGTTTACATAGCTATGTGATTGCAACTACACTTTACTTGACCACTTACAGTATGATTTTTTCCAAGAAACGGTCATTTTTCCTATGAAGTTCCATCACTTGTGAGAACTGAGATATTTCAACACCTACTACCAAAGGTTTTTTATATTTATTTTAACTCCCTTGATGGACTGGTTTGCTTGTTAGTTTTTCTCCAGAGGATCGTTGATTTCAAAAGATCCCTATTTTCTTCTTTGTGTGTTGAGAATAGAAGGCATGCATGAGACTTTGTGTTGAGCCAAGGTTCACCTTAAGCCTTGATTCTTAGAGTTAAGCCATAATCTGGGTGAGGGACCCATGTTACTTGGGCCACATTTCTCAACAAAACCCAGGTCATTATTCTCATTCTTCTATCCTTTGCGAATCTCAATATAAATTATTTTGTATATCTCTATCGTACCACTTTCATTCTTCGAGTATCCCTAATGTGAAAAATGGTCCTTATNAACCCACCTTGGTCACTTTGAAATTATGAATTTACACCGAGTATTCCCACATGTCATGTGGGTGACCCCATTATTCTACATGATTTGGAAGGAATTTCCCCTACGACACTAATAATGTTGACCCAAAAATATTCTTTGGGATCAACATTGTGTTTAACACCTTCACTTCTCCACAAACTCCAGAATGTGCAATCGTTCCAGTCGAAGACAGTGGCAGGGGTCATAGTTACTATGGACTCTACCCTTGAAAGAGTATCAGTTGGATACCTTCATAGGGTTTTGATCTAAGTATGTAAATACTTATCAAACACTAGAGAGTATCAAGGAACAAGGTTAAGTCATTTGGCATCAGTCCATGTTAGTTCAAGGTTGTTGCATTCAGTTGGGTTAGTGCTTCTAGGATCAGTTGAGGGATAGTAATGTCAAATGGATACCAAATTCATGATTCTACCTACCCTAATATCACCTCATGGGAAACATTATAAAAACCATGATAATCACTATGTCCATCAACATCTTAAATGGTACCCAAACGGGCTCATCCCGATCTTGCTGAGCTTGTCATGGGACCATGATATTTTCCCCCTAAGGGAGACCTTCCTGAGGTAATTTTTGAGTTATGAAACCCTCCCACACCATAATTCATCATTTACATACTGCTCAGTTCATATTTGATGAGCTAAGTACGCAATTTGTAAAACATTCATTGTTGGCCCCTTTCACCTGTCACTAGGAGGGTCCCATGGGGACAGGGTCCTTTCGAAAAGAATAAAATGATGAATGGAAAAAATTTTGGAAATGAAATTACTACATATTGTATGGATCAAGAAAATATTTCCAATGAGCTATCATGGACCTAATTCCAAGTTCGTATGACCCCCCTACAGAGGGTGCAAAGTTAGCATTACCCGAATAGCCAAAACCAATAGTTGTGACTTCCTAGTCTAATTATGTTCCAATTTATGTTTTAAAGGAAAATAAAATCCAAGAATGGTGTAGGGTAGTACGCTACCTTTCCAACAGTATATCCCATTCTTGGGTTCAACCCTCGGCTAGTAAGAACAAGCCTTTGCAAGTTCATGACCACTTTTGGACACCAGATTGGTTGCAGTGGTTCGGGGTTTCAAAATTTTTGTTAAAGATTTTTAAATCAGAGATTCCATGATTCCAAAATTTAGTGGACTTGTATACCTTTCCAATGTCTCCTCATTTTCCTCATTCTGACATCAGATGGCCCAGTTAGAATTGTCACAAGTTTGTCAATTATTTCGGACAAAGGGGGGAAACCAACTCGCGTAGCGAGGTTTCATGATAGATAAAACAACCATTAATGGACCCAACACAAAAATATATGGCCACCTCATTGAGTTAATCATCGATAATTTTCCAACGGTACTCCATTTTCCTCGATTGGATATCGTATGGTGATATGGCGCCTTTCGCAAGATTGGGTGTCATGTGGGCCGACCAACAAGTTAGGGGTTTTAGGCGGCAATTGTTCTGGGTCGATATTGATAGGTGAGGTGGTATTATTCAGATTTTTGACTGCATGTTATCAACGGGATCGTCAATACCTTTCCAATGATGTGCTCTACATCCATTTTCGACTTCATCTAATCTAGAAACATTTTTAGCTAAGTTAGCAAGGTCAAAGTCAAAGTCAAAGTCAAACTTTGACTTGACACAATTTTTGATGAATATAAAAAAACATATAGAGGAAAAATAATAAAAATTCATAAAATCAAAGGAAGGACATGCATCCCTCATGTAATATTGAGGAAATTTGATTTTTTTTTTTTAAAACAAAAATACAAAACCCTCCCTCTCCCTCTCTCTCAAGTCATTTTGGAATTTTGGCCAAGGGGAGAGGGAGCACTGCAATAGGTCTTCAATGCCAGAGGAAGGCTTCTTGAGAGCAGGTGAAGGTCTTCATTGGGAATCCCTCCATAACCATGCACCAACCTTCATACATAGAGCCAAGTAATCCCCCATCAGTCCCAATTTTTTAAAAAAGAAAAAAGTTGTTGGTTATGATGGATTTTTGCATGGAAAAATGTTATTTATTCCTTCAGAATGGTTGTTTTAGTGTTGGTGCAGTTGTGATATTGGTCCATTGTTCCTTTTTCTAGACAGTGTGAATTTTCTTAATTTACTGTGAAAAAAATTCAAAGGGGAGGGGATACAAACCCCTCTTGGGCACTAGGCCCAAGCCTCCAAGCCCTTTTAGAGGATTAATATTTCTGAGTTTTGATGAAATTACAGGCTTGTGCATGGCCATTTGCAGACCCTGGGCTTTGAACCCCAACCCCCTCCCTTTTCTCTTTCTCAATAATCCCTAGAAATTTTCCAGAAATCAAAAAGGAGGGGAAGGGGTTTGAACCCAATACCACCCTCCCCAAAACTATTAGAAAAAAACCCACTTTGCCCAAAAAATTCAAAAAAAAAAATCAAATTTTTGAATTTGGGGGTGGTCGGCCACCCATCCACAACCATGCACTAGTCAACTACCACCACTTCTTGAAATCATCCTCCTCTCCCCTTCTTCCTCCTTCCCACACCCTACTTCTCACTCCTCTCACCAATCCCCCCATTCTCCCTTCTCATGTGTAGACCACCACCTCCTCATTACTCCATTCCTCCTCCCTTTCCTCCTCCTCCTCCCCGCGCACTCCATTTTCCCAAACTAGCCCACATGTGTCCTCCCACCAGTCCTTCCCTTCTCTCTCCTCCACGCTACCTCCAACCACCTACCCTCTCTTCTTCCTCCACCCCTACACCTCCTTCCCCATGCACAGATCCCTCCAACACTCCAACCTCCTCTCCTCCTTTCCACCTGCATGTAACCAAACCCCCAACTTGTGTTGCTCTCCCCCTCCCTCATTCTCCCATACCTCCACCCAACATCACCTCCTCTGCTCCTCCAACCAATGCAGGCTCGAGGGTTGATGTTTCAAAATTGTTTTAATTTAATTTTAATTTTAATATTTATTTTAAATTTTTAAATTTAATTTAATTTTGTTTTAAATTTTATGTTGTATTAAATTTTAGTTTTAATTATATAGATAGATAGATAGATAGATAGATAGATATTCAAATTAAAAATTTTGATTAATTATTTTCTTATGATATTTAATTAAGAATATGAATAAAATTTTAAAAAATAGGTTTTTTAAACTATATATTAAAAATTAAAATTCCTCCCCCCAAGGTCACTAGACCTTTTAATTGCATAACTTCACCATAAGGAGCCAAAATTTCTCCTGTAAATAGTCGAAATGACCGGGGCAAAGTCAAGAATCCATCCATGGAATTCACCTCCTCAAATTCGACCCATAAGTTTAGTGGCATGTTGTAGAGTGACAAGGACTCATTATTGGCCCAAAAAGCACGCACCAGAAGAAGACCTAATTAGGGGCCTCTGAGGCCAAATTGGGCTAGACGAGGAAAACCCATTTCAACTACACATATGTAGGCCTATATAATCCTTTCAATTGTGGTGTCCAACCCATAATTTTTCCCCAATTTCAATTTTTTCCCTGATTAGTCTCTCGACCAGCTCCTTCTCGCATACCTTTTCGGGGCCATATCTTGCTCATCTAGAGTCAGATATGCACCAAATGAATGGAAACGGGAAGATAGAAAATAGAGATACAACATGGGAACAAGAAAAAACGTTTTTTTGGTTTTTTGGTACAAGGGAAAATCCTCTCAAGGTTCAGGCCTAGGGTGTCCCTTCACTGAAACAAGCGCAAATCAAAGCCATGCTTTAGTAAGCTCACAGGGAAACTTATAGGAAGAAAAGGGGGGGTAAAATCAGGTCTGAAAAGTTCTTGAACAGTGGGCATTTCCTTACATACAACGCCCAAATCCCAAATTCCCCTTTCCCTCCTAGGAAACTCTACAATTTCCCCACACCTTGGGGATTCATCTCTGTGAATTCAACATCCATGGATGGGCGAGAACTGTCCAAAATCACCTCATCTACAACTGCAAAACATGGAAGCAATCAAAGAGTCTTTGAGATGGCACAAATACCAAGGAAAATGATGATGTGACATTATAATTTTGTTATTTTATGAAAAATGGCCCTTTGTAATAGTTTAGTCTCGCATAATTTACTTTTGGAATGTATGCATTGTAATTAAGAGGTCAAATCATATTTGATTTGATCCCTTTTGGATAAGATTCCATTTTTTGGATTAGTTTATTTTTTGGTAAAAAGACAAAATCAGTTTAGGGTTGGTCCACTTGTCACTTTTCCAAAAGTGACAAGTGTCTTGTGACCTAACCCTAAGCCTTCACCTCTCCTTTATATATAATAGGGACAACATTGTAAAATGGAAGGATGAATATAGTAACAAAGCTCTGCTGAAATTTTCCAAAGCTTTTTGTGTGTGTGATACTTGTTAAATTTTAGTTGTTGGACATGTCACTTGTTGGTTAAGGGCTGATGGGTAGAAGTAAATACTTGTTGTGTTAGTTATCTCCAGGAGGTATTGGTTAGCTAGGTGTTCGTTGTTGCTTCCTTGGGTTTAACTTAGTTGATTTCATTTTCTAACAACTTTGTTTAACTTGTTTGATGTGTTTTAGTGCATATTTTCTAAAGTATTCAGTTGTTTTCAACCTTAGTTAGTGGTCGGGAGTCCTAGGGCCCCTTAAGAAAACCCTTAAATAAGCCTCTTAGTTTTCTATTCATACTTGTTTTCTTCTTTATCCTGTCCATGTACATTTCTCTTATGTTTTCCTGCTATTAATATTGATGTTCCAAATAGGAAAATTGACTATTTTGGTCAATCCCTCCCCACCCCCCCAAGACAACCATCTTAGTTGGTTGTTATTTATATTTCATATGTAAATTTATGTTTCATTTACTTCAGTTTTTGCATATAAAATAACTAAAATTTTGTTGTTTTCCTGCAAGGATACAATCCGGTCACCTATTCCGCTTCTCCTAAGCGGTTGGAGACCATCTAAAGACCTGTTTGAGGCAAAGGGGCCAGCATGAAAACAAAGCAAAAACATCAAATCTGATCGGTAAATCCACCCAATCAATCTTATATTCACCTTACATTCACTAGCACTCATTCTAAAATTGTTGGCACATATACCCATGTTGATTTGTTTTGCTTGCGTAGATAGCTTGAGTAGATTACTTGTAAATTTCTGTTTGTAAAAATCTGGTTTGTATTTTCATAAATAACTATCACTATTTTGAATTCTGATAAGTAAACTTCCAATCCCCATACAAGGAATCAGTTGGGCTTTCATGCATATCGTTGCCTGACCGCTCACAAAGAGCCTCAGCCCATTTCTTTGGGTTGAATGGTATAATTGTTTACTTGTAATTAGTTAATTATTTCATTTTTCATCCTACATTTTCTCATACACTAATCTATAGGTGGTTTCCCCTAAAGGGGCAATGTAAAAATCAGCAAGCTAAAAACACTAAAAAAATCGTAAAAACACTTGAAAACAAAGCAGGGGTCTGCCCCATACACTCAAAACAAAACCTATACTACTTAGCTATATACGTACACATATTATTTAGCTGTGACATATATGTCACATACTTATTTACTTGTTTTTTTTGTATAAAATGTTAGATAGATTTCAATTCATTGACCAAGAGGCACGCTTGTGAATGCAAGATGTGACCTCGCCACGTGGATGGCCTGGTTCTTTATTTCAAGCAATTTCAATTTCATAGAATAATAAGTGTCAAATCTAGAGAGTCTTTATCAGGAGCCCCTCAGAAGTTGACTAATTAGTATAAATCGAGTGGCCTTTCCTTAGTACCACATGCTCAAGGAGTTGAATAGCTCAGCCTGGTTGGAATACTACTCTACTTGGGTAAGCTCAACTAAAACTTTGTTTAGGGGGGTCCTGGACCTCTTCCTTTTCACATGTATCATTCTTCCATCCAAGGGAATTTAAGAGCCTGAAAGTGCTAGTGGAGAGAAGTGGATAATCCCTGCTTCTCTAAACTGCATGTGGAACTCTTCAACCTAACTACCATGGTCTACTAAGAATAATCTTCTTATACTGGTTGGCCTAGTTCCAGGATGTGTTTTCCTGATCAGGATAACCTTTAAAATAGTGTGGTGGCCAATGCATGTGGCAATAACTGAAAATTCACCAATAAAATGCATTTTAAAGTCAAACCTTTTGCCAGTCCACCCTTACTCCACGAACTGAAATTGCATCTTTAAATACTCTCCCAAACATAGCTGTAACAACTTGTAAAAATTTTGTCCATCTTCGTCTACAACCCCCTTTTGATTTGACAGTTTTCCGGGATCACTTCCTCGGTCACCTTGGTGTGTATCAAGCCATTATGGGCTTGTTTCCCTACCTTAAAAGCTTTAAACAATTTATTGTTCACAATTTACAGCCATATGAAAATATTTGGCTGTAGCTTTTAAACTCACCTTTCGCCCTTATTTTTCACTTTTTTCACTTAAGGAATCCAATGGTCTATTGTCCAGGACCTCGGGAACCCATTCTGGGCCATTTTCCAAGGCTTTAAGGGAGTGAACAACTCATTGTTTGCTTTATTTAATTTGTTTTCCTAAAACATAGAGAGCTTATTTTCATCCTATTATCCATAATTTTCACCCACCATGCCATTTTGGGCATCCGGGAAGCTGAAGGAGGAAAACACCCAGGGTGGGTGGTCCTAAGGAAGACTTCTTGCAATTCTTTCACCTCTCATTTTTCCCCTTCATTAATGCCTCAAGTGAAGGACCATATGAGGTGTAGGTAGTCTTTTCCTCGTGTCAAGCTATCAAAGAGGATGTAACTGAATTCACAGTCGGATAATTTGGATCTGTCCCAACAAACATATTTTTCTTATAGAAGTTGTGTATAGCCAAGATGTGGTATTTAGAGAAATGAAGGATGGTGTTAAACATGAAGTCCTACCAAGTAAGGAAGAACCAAATAAAATAGACTTTGATTTAAAGGATGATGAATCAGACTCTATAGAAGAATAGGAATCAGAAGAAGAATATCCTCATACTCCAGTATTGAGGAGATCAATTTGAGAAAGAAGGATACCATAAAGCTATAGTCCATCTGATTTTCGTTCAAATTTTTCTTTGTCTATTACCGATGATAATCCTAGAACTGTCAGGGAGGTAGTGGATTCAGAGGATGGAAAGCTCTGGAAAAATACCATGGATGAAGAAATGGCAGGCTTGAATAAGAATGAGGCTTGGGATCTAGTGGAGTTTCCAACTGGAAGAAAACCCATTTTCAGAAAATGGGTGTTTAAAAATAAGTTGAATGCAGAAGCCAAAGTGGATAAATACAAATCTCTATTAGTAGAAAAGGGTTATTCCTAGGTTGAGGGAATTGATTTTGGTGAGATTTTTTCTCATGTTGCCAAGTTAAATTCTATAAGATTTTTGTTATATGTTGTTGTTTCATTTTAATTTGAAGTAGAACAGATGGATGTAAAGACAACATTCCTACATGGGGATTTGGAAGAAGAAATATATATGAAGAAACCAAAAGAATTTGTTGTGAAGGGAAAGAAGGAGCTGGTATGCAAGCTGAGAAAGTCCTTGTATGGTTTAAAACAATCACCAAGGATGTGTTATAAAAAAATTGATACTTATATGCTCGGACTTGGCTTCACAAGAAGCAAAGAGGATCACTTTGTGTATTTTAAATTAATTGTTGATGATTTTATTTATTTGGTATTATATGTGGATGATATGTTATTGATAGGAAACAACAAGGAGATTATCTAGGATGTGACAATTCAGTTGTCCTCTAAATTTGATATGAATGATCTCTATGCTTCAAATTTTATTTTGGGCATGTAAATTAAAAGAGATCAGAAAAAGAGGAAACTCTGGTTAAATCAGAGAAAATATGTTGAGACAATATTGCACTGGTTTAATATGCATGAAAGTAAACTGGTCAAGGTTCCTATTCATGTTGGTGTAAAGTTATTTGTGGATTAGTTTCCCAATACATAAGAAGAGGAGGATGACATGTCTTGAGTTCCATATGTGAGTGTAGTTGGCAGTTTGATGTATGCAATGGTATTTACTAGACAAGACATTGCACATGCAGTGGGAGTTTGAGCAGGTATATGTCAAAACTAGGAAAGGAGCATTGGACAACACTATAAAGGGTTTTCAATTATTTGTGTGGCACTAATAGATATGGATTGTGATACCAAGGAAGACCACGATTGGACAGAGTGTTGGAAATACATGGCTTTATGGATGCATACTGGGCTGGAGATCTAGATCGTAGGACATCTACAAGTGGGTATGTGTTTAACTTGTTTGGAGGAGAAATTGGTTGGATGAGCAAAAGACAAGTTGTAGTGGCACTTTCAACTACATAATTTAAATACATGGAAATCACTCATGCAAGTACGAAATAAGTATGGTTACAAATATTATGTTCAAGTATTGGGTTGGTACAACAAGTTGTAAGGATAGATTGTGACAATCAGAGTGCAATTTTCATGGTGAAGAAATCGACTTATCATTCAAAGACAAAGCATATTGATATTCAATATTACCTTGTGAGAGACATGGTTCAATAAAAGGAAAGTGTTGTTGATGAAGGTGGACACTTTGAAGAATGTTGTAGATTCATTAACAAAATATGTGAGCACTGAAAAGTTCTCTTGTTGTAGAGGATCCATGGGCATTGTTTCCCTGTATTGTTGACTATGTAACCTTGTAACCCCTTATATGTAAAGAAAACAACAAGTGGGAGAATATTGGGTATGTGTTATATTCTTTACATGATTAGATTCAGTGTCTTCTACGTTTCTCCGAGTGTGTGTCGCATTTTTTCCTCGTTTTTCATGTCACCTCGATTTTCATGTCCATTGTTGGGCGATTTTTCAACACATGGTTTTTTCCAATGGTTTTATATTTTCATTTAAGGAATTAGGGATGTTGACTAATCAAGGTCATTGGGTTAGGGTTTTGAATGTCGTTGGCTCCTATATGTATATTGTATTTTAAAAAATGTATCACTATGAATGAATATAGAATATGCTGGTTTTCCCATTTTGGGTTTCTAGGGGGGAAATCTTTGTGTAATGTGTGTATTTTCCATTATATATTTTCTATTCTTTTATTGAAAATATGTTTGCAGTAAAATACTGTACAAGGTTAAAATATACAAAAATGGGACATTGTTACACATCAACATCATCAATTGAAACTAGTTTTATCATGTCAACCTCTAGCAGTTCCAATTCAGGAAGAAAAGACGGCGGATGATGCATACCTTCCCATAGTTTATCAATTATAGTAATGGATTCAAGGATAGATTAATTTGAAGGAAATTCAATATCCAATAAATCATGTGAACTGGGATGGTTGATGGCCCAAATGGGTGAAGCAAATTGATCATACTCCATATCATGATGGTGATTCTAATCAACATTAGTTGACATCGACTAGATTTCCTTGTAGGAAATATCTACCACACTTAATGACATTCTCACTCCGAATGAATCTACCTCTAAAGGATCAGAAGCTACCCAAGGATCCTGATTGGAAACTAACAAATCATATGAAATTGATCAAGAAGCCAAGGGACTACCATTCAATTCAATAGTTCCTCAAGAGATTATACAAATAGGAACAAATTTGTAAGGATTGAATTATGGGGGAAGGGTAAATGTACCCGTCAAAGATGAATCCTTAAACATGCCAACACCAACACTGTCATAAGAACTTGTAGAACCATTAATGATCAAAATGTTTGTACTAGCATTAGTCTTGGAATATGGCATACAATAAATGATTTGGTCAATAGTAACCACTTTTCCTTATGAGGAAAGTGGAGGAACCTAAAGACTGAAGACACAATATTCATCACCACATACAACCAACTACATCCTAACAAATATTGTAGTCTAGAGGGGCATTGACAACTTCGATTTCCATTGAAATATTCTTTCCACCTAACTCAACAAGAAAGGTGGCAATGATTCCATGAGGCTTAAACATATGGCCATTGAATTATTTCATCATGGTGTTTGATAGGAATATCTTCAGAGAAACCAAGGCTCTCCAACATGACAAATACATGCTGCAAATGGAAGCTCCTTCTTCAACGACATATCTAAATATGTCGGTCCCACATGGAGTCACTTGGATTTGGAATGTTATTTTGTGGGGGATCCTAGGATAAATCTATTGGATGTCAAATGTAATTAGCTTAGTATCCAATGGATGAAATACACCAAGGGAAACTTTGAAGGACCTCAAGGGAAAGAATGACACATGGTTCCTTAGTCAAAATCCTCCACAATACTATAATTGTGTGAAGCTTGAGCATTTGGGTTGTGCATCGACCTTCATGAAACAACCTTGGGTGGGTGAAGCACTATATTAAATGATGACTTCTCTATATGTAGAGGGCCACCACGTTGAGAACAAGATAAACCCTTATCAAAAGGACCCTCCTTAGAACTCTATTAATTATGAGCTCTAGTATATAAATTAATCAATTGGTCACACATGTATGCATTCACATTTGAGACATTCTATTATGTGATGTTGGCACATTTGTGGGTGGTTTCATAGATATTGGCATCTAACTCATTTTTCGAGTGAACTGACCAACATACACATGGGACATGGAACCAACCATGCCATCGACATGGGGTCACTTGGAAGGTTTAGATAGATCTATTGATGGTATTGAAGTATGCATGATTATACCATATAGTGTTCCATATTGAGAATAAATCAATTCTAGATGTTGATCACAAAAAATCAATCACTCCTCAGTTACCCTAACAAAGATACATCCCTGGAAATTGGAGGTAATAATGATTTCATGAACCAATATGCTAGAAACTAATATAGAATGCGATGTACTTAACCCCAAAACTTCAAAGTAAT
This sequence comes from Picea engelmannii, assembly GCA_009831015.1. Taxonomy (NCBI): domain Eukaryota; kingdom Viridiplantae; phylum Streptophyta; class Pinopsida; order Pinales; family Pinaceae; genus Picea; species Picea engelmannii. The sequence goes on from ML806290.1 coordinate 349,376, forward strand.
CACATAAAATTTAGTGAAGAACCCAAGAACATGAGAGAAAATAGATAAACCCTAAGAAATATTTCTTGATAATAAAAAATAGAGAGTTATGTTCACTTGCCTCTTCAAGGGGGGAACCTCCAAGAGAAAAGATCCAAATACAATAATAATTCTTGATAAAATATTACATAACCTTATACTCAATATATAGTTATCCATAGATAATTTTAATTTCCTATGGTCCCACTAATAATGAGGGCCTACTAACTAATTTGGGCCTTATTAATAAACATGACCCTCTTTACAATAAGTGACTATTAACTAACTATTTAGTGGGCCTTATTCAAGGAAGGTGGCCTCATACATTAATAAAGTATCCTAAGTAAGGGGATTAGGGTAGGAACCTAACACAAAATTTTAGCTCTGATGAGCCTACATGGTCGTCTCCATTCATGGATATGATTAGAGATATGTGTGGCGGTACTTTTCCATAAAGAGGTCAAAATCTATGTTATGGTCTAATATCATATGGGAATTTAGAAATATGTCAAAAATGACATCACCAAAGAGGAAAAATTGCAAAATAAAGCACCCAATAATTCAATGTACCATTTAGTGGTACTTCCTATCAAGGTTGTTTAGAAAATTCTCAACCTAATGCCATCATCCACCAATGAGTTCAATGAACAACATAGGTGGTAAGTCATGATATGCATAGAAGGATATTCTCAACGTTACCCATCAAACTTGGGAATATCAAATGGAAATTTTGTGGGTATTGTTGGCCATGTGGGTTGATGCTTGATGGGGTAATTTGTCAACATGGATAGATCAAGTAAATTCAAAGTCGCCAAAAAAGGTAACTTTGTGTTGAAAAATGGATTTTGATGGATAGATGATGGACCTTGCATTCTTGATGGCATCATAGATCCCACCATATTAATTCCCCCAACAACATTGTTGCCCCCAACACTAATATAAGCACTATTAGAAGGACCAAACCCAAGATCATAATTCCAACCAAATGGAAAAACAACATTAGGTATTGTTGGACTACCCATGGGTATACTAGAAATGGTTGTGAACTCACTTCTAGCATCTATTTCTAAATTCCCCATCTATTTCTAAAGTATCCCATGAACAAACACACTATGTCACAGGTTCATTGAGTGGAGACATCATGGTTATAAGTAATCCAAAGAAAACCTAAGATGATGATTGATGATGATGAAGGGGAGTGAAGAGCTTTGTGATTCAAGATTCGTTAATGAATTATGTACAAGAAAAATATTCCTAGAGAACTGGTAGATACAGCGGCTGGAAACCCATGTATTCTAGTGGATGGTGACTTTTTTATATGGACTTCAACAAACACAATTTTTATATTTTGTAGGTACAATATCAACTAGTTCAAGAAATCATAAAGATCAATATTGAATAAAATTAGAAACAAAAATCAGAAAATGATGAAGATTTCAATAGACAAAAGATGAAGACAAAAGAGAGAAGATGGTAGAAGAATAAAGAACATTGATATGATCAATTAGAGGACTAAATATTTAAGAGACAAAAAGAAATGAGGAGTATGAATGATTAACTCTCACTTGTGATATTTGATGAATTAATATGTGAATGAAGTAGACTATGTATAAAAGTCTACATATGAAGCAATGGCAAGTGAAAAAGAGAGAATTTAAGGATGAATATCAATGTTAAGTGATTCATATAGATATTGTTAGAGAAATTATACATATAGTTGAAGTAAATATCTAATTATGTCATGTTTGTTACGGTCGCCTAAAGCTATATAAAGAGACCTATTGTAAAATAGAAATAAACATGTGAATAATATAAGTGAATAAAATTTATCCTTTGGGAGTTTCTTGAATATAATATCCAATATCCTTAACTTGATACATTTTTTAGTGTATTTTCTACTTATTATTAATGCAAACAATCAGTCCATTAGAAATTACAAAGTATCTCTATTAAGTTACTAGTTTTTATTAAAATTGCAATTTATAACACCATACAAAATTGAAAGAGCAATATTTTCTTTATGAAGCGTGTAGTTAACTAAATATTGTCAATTGAAATACAATAAATTTTTATAAATTTTTATTATAGAATCAAGAAATTTTTATAAATTTTTATTATAGAATCAAGAAATTTTGTATCTCTTAAACCCAAATCAAATGCACCATTGCAACTTTCAATGGAAACCAAAAATGCCTAAGAGAATGATTATGATAGGTAATTCTTTTAAATTTCGATTAAAATGCAAATGAAGTAATGAATACAACCCACAAGATGATCAAAATATGAAATGCACTTTAATTTTGAAAAGTTCATTTTTCACAAGAAAAAGAAATGCAAATCATGTAATGATAACAAATGTTATGTGACTCCTCTTAACCAAAGTATGCTTTAAGTGGTCCAAAATATATAATAAAAGAGATGGACAAGAAAATTATTGATTACTAACAACCTTCCCAAGCCAAGAAACCCTTAGATCCATAGGCAAAAAGTTGAAAGAATGCCAAAAATCACCTACAATACTTGGCCATGGTCTTCCTTTCAACAACTAGCATCCAGATAATCTTGGCCATGACTTTCTAGTGAGTAAAAAGCATCCATAATTCACAACCATGGGTTGTCTATAGACAATGCATGGATGGCCATGATTGTTCTCAGAGACAATCGTGAGTGCAAGGAAATTTGAGTAAAAAGTTAGAAAATATTTCCCAAATATGAAAGAAAAAATCTTGCATCCACTTAGGACTAAAATACGCATGGTATAGAATCTACATAAAATTTCGTGGATGAAAAAGAGAAATAAAAATACCTCCAAAAATAGGAAACAAATCAAATTTATTCCCTAGTGGAGTCATCAATTCTATTGTAGGAAGATTCATCTATGGATAAACAAATACCCTCATTGGTTGGATTAATGACAATGATAGACAAGAGGATATACCACTTATCTTTCTCCTAGAGACAATCATACAATTATATGCTAATTAGAGAAAAGGAAGGGATACATACCTCAAACCAATGGTTGTCCAATGTATCCACAGCTTCTTGTGAGATTCAACTCTAGTGATGTTACTTCACTTATTCCCTTGCAAACTAATTCGACAAACAATACCTTCCCATGGATACCTTCATGATATACCAAATGAAATTGGTATGAATGAAAATCTAATCTAATATCTCAAGCCTTTTGAGATCAACCAAAACCAAATTCAAGATACAATATCAATGAATTACTCAGTTTTTTTTGGGGGGGGAGGGGGAGGGGGAGGAAAGATTATAGATCTATACTAAGTAAAACGAATTATAGAAATAGATGATACCTTGAGATTTGATGTCGTACTGCTCACTTCAAGACTTGAAACTTTGCTCCTTAGCCACAAACTTGTTTTCTTGAAGATGTATCATGAGAAGTGCAACCATGCACTATATTGTAGTAAGAGGACTGTGGAAATTATCACCTAAGATTTAGTCACACTAGTGTTGATGTCCAATACTTAAAAATATGTAGGAATCTCAAGACTAAAGGATCTTGCTCTGATTTACCAACGTAATGATGTTTCTATTTCTAAATGCCCCATCCCCTAGATTTGGCCTCTTCTTATAGATTTTTAGAGGAGTTTCAAGATAGGATCCATGGCATGTGAACTAGGAGAATACAATTCATGCACAATATGACACTCTTTCCAACCCATCTCTCATTGATATTCTTAGAACTATTCAGTTCTCGAAGGTCTAAGGGGTGGACATTAGTTTTGTAGGGGAAACCCATGATCAACTACAACTTATCTATGAGGAAGACACAACTGATTGCTTTTCTTTTAGGGGAAAGCACATAAAGGGATTTTTATGTCTTTTCATAGGTAATTTCCTTAGTACAAGTGTGATTCCAAGTTCATTACATCCAATATATTCCTTGCAAGTCTTATGGTGGAAAATACATTTATAACAAGGTAATCCACAAAAATCAAGGATGTAGTTATGAGCACAGGGGCTTCACCTTATGGACCAATATCTTATCACATTCATTCATAAAGGGGGTTTTTAAATTATGAAAAATAGAGTCCATATATTATAGGTATTGGGGTGGGAGACGTAGGGTATAGAGGGTTTATAGGTATTGACAGGTATAAAAGGGGGTATTTGGTAAAAATAAGAGATATCTAGTAAAAAAAGGGTTTTGTTTTATTAGAAAAATGTATTCGGAGGGGGGTTAAACAAAATGATTTGGGGAGGTGTATATCAATATCTAGTGAAATTAGGGGTATCCTTTAGTATCCCAGGAATGAACACGCTATGTCATAGGCTTATTGAGTGGAGAACCCATGGTTACGAGTAAGATAAAGAAAACCTAGGATGATGATTGATGATGATGAAGGGGGAGTTAAGATATTTATGATTCAATATTCATTAATGAGTCATGTACGAGAAAAATATTCCTAGAGAACTGATAGATAAAGTGGCTAGAAACCCATGTATTATAGTGGATGGTGACATTTTTATATGTACTTCAACAAACACAATGTTTATATTTTTTAGGTACAAGACCAACTAGTTTAAGAAATCATAAAGATAAAATTAGAAACAAAAACCATAAAATGATGAAGATTGCAAAAGACAAAAGAGAGAATATGGTAGAAAATAAAGAAGATTGATATGACCAATTGAAGGACTAAATATTTAAGAGACCCAAAGAAATGAGGAGTATGAAGGATTAACTTTAACTTGTGATATTTGATGAATCAATATGTGAATGAAGTAAACTATGCATAAAAGTATACATATGAAGCAATGATGAATGAAAAAGAGAGAATTTAAGGATAAATATCAATGTTAAGTGATTCATAAAGATATTATTAAAGAAATGTATGCATGTAGTTAAAGTAAATATCTAATTATGTCATATTTGTTATGTTACCTAAAACTATATAACGAGACTTAATGTAAAATAAAAATAAACACTTGAATGATATAGTTGAATATATTTTATCCTTTGGGGGTTTCTTTGGGGGTTTCTTGAGTGTAACATCCACTATCCTTAGCTCCATATGTTTTTTTTTAGTGTATTTACTACTTATTATTAATCCCAAAAATTTTGGTCCATTAAAAATTACAAAGAATGTCTATTACTAGTTTTTATTAAAATTGCAATTTATTTATTTAATAGTTGGTTAATTTTAACACCATACAAAATTGAAAGAGCAATATTTTATTTATCATTTTATTATAAAGTGTGTACTTAATTAAACTAAATATTGTAAGTATAACAAATTTTTACAACTTTTAGTTATGAAATAATTGGATATAAATATAGTTCAAATTGAAATTAAAATTAATCCTTTAAATTTAATTACTAAACCTCATATAAACCAATATAGATATACACTAATAATATATGGATGTTTACAAATAACCACAAAAAGTTTATAACAAGGGAAAAAATAACATCCAATATATGATAAAAATACCTATGAAATGCAATGCAGAATAAAATGGGGATTGAGTAAAAATGCTGAGATTGAGGGCTGTTATGATAATCATATATGAAATAGATCTTACCCATGACCCTGCATATCCAAAGATTGATGCTCCATGATTGGAGATGAGGGATCTACATACATGCTTCCTTGTTCTTATTGTTTGGGTTCTTAACACAATCATTGCTCTCAATAGCATAAAAAAGAGCATCCCATTGATTAAGATTGAAGTTGCTTTATTGTTTAGGTTTCACTTTCCATGGCATTTCTTCTTTTCAGTATGTTTGGGTTCAACATCTGAGTTACAATTTTTAAAAATAAGACTGATGCTCCATGATTGGAGATGAGGGATCTAATACATGCTGCCTTGTTCTTATTGTTTGGGTTCTTAACACAATCATTGCTATCAATATTGCTATCAATAGCATAAAAATTGAGCATTTCATTGATTAAGAGTGAAGTTTTTTTATTGTTTCGGTTTCAGTTTTATATGACATTTATTTTTAAGGATGTTTGGGTTAAATATCTGAGTTACAATTTTTAAAAATAGAAATTATTATTTTAAATGGAGCCATTATGAATGCTATTTACATATTATTTATGAAAATTGAATTCCAGTGGAGAAGATAACAACCATTCTTCACAACTATTCAAACTAAACCTAATAACAACTATTCAAACTAAACCTAATAATTAAGATGAAGTATATTGCTATACAATCTTATCTTAACTGAAAATAGAAAATCCTTTACTATTCAATACTCCTACTCGCTGTAACTGAGTTACACCTAACATGAAAATGGTTTTTACAACATAGATACGACTATCTCCCAATTCCGAATAAAGATCGTCACCTTCTATTTTGACAGAAGGACGCAGTTTTCAAGATGCTATTTATTTTGCATACTCCACAGCTTGTTGCTCATCATATGCTTCTGTCAAGCATGGTTTGATACATCTTGAAGGATAGCTGTTGCTGTAACAGCATTTCACCTCTAAATCTTTTGATGAACGCCTCGGCTTTCATATCTATCTCCCCACGATCTTCTTCACAGTCATGAGCTGCCTCGTGCATTGATCCCGTCGTCGGAATATCATCCAAACTTGCCGGGGTTTGTTCAAGTCCTCGCCTGATCATATTATCATTGATCTCTACGTCAATGCAAGGTAGCTGATAAGTAGGGTTCATATAATCTTCTGATATCTTGGACTCCACTTCAAACATGCTGCAACCTTCGGATCTGAAAACAGAATTCATCTTACGTGATACTGATGCAATCATTGCCCTTGTTCTCGTAGTATTTTTCTTTTTCAGTATACTGCTGATGACAGTCCAAACTTGTTTCAGAGAAACTGCAACCCCCATCTTCATATTCTCACTTGCAAATGTGTGTACTTCAGTTTACTTTCAATGTAAGCTGAAAACAAAAAGACTTTGCTGATTGTAAAGACTTAGGTTATGAATGGAAGCACCAAAACCATATATATATAAAACGAATTTTGCAGGCAACCAGGGAGCCAAAAGAAAACTATAGGCATTTGAGTACTACGGAAACACGGAGGTAACCAAGTATGAGTAAAGCAAAGAATTTTAAAAAAGAATTGAAATAGTATTGAAATGCTTTAGCACTTCATTGGTCAGATCCACAGTTTGTAAAGCAAGTGCAGACGAACTTTTACAGTCTGTTTAAAGGAAAAGAAAAGCCCGTCACGCTGTCGATTATATGAAACAGCATATTGCAATCATACGGCTACCTTTTCAAATATCAAAATGGTCTTGTTGCAGATGGGACAGTCACTTCTTACTTTTTCTTTTCTGGGCTTCGCTTTATCAGTTCTGCATGCAATATACAGAGATATCTGTCTTATGACTTTTTTCTTGCAACCTTGAAACTTCGCCTTGCTAAATCCTTATAAACTATTGATGTCTTTTGTGAATGGCTCTCGGTCCGCCAACGCCACCCTGACAAAAGTTGTGACAGTCCTTTGTGATCAGGAGGAGGAGGTTTTTGAATACAATTTCAAAGTTCTTTTGCTCAAATATATTGAAACGTGTCAAAGAAACAACTTCTCAGTCAAGTTGTGATCCGAATTTATTTGAAGGGAGGCTTTGTCGTACAATGGAAAATAAGACTAGATACAATGGAAAATAAGATTAGATAGGATGAAGATCAAAAGTCTCAAGGGTTATTTTAATTAGTCTAGAGCGATAGCCATTTGTGAGTTTATCATAATTGTTAAGCGAGTTTATCACGATTGTTGTTGGTTACTGTTAGTAATTAGGAGCAACTCTTTACCTTGTTATTATCCATGGATCATGGAACCTTAAAAAAATAATAAAAATTTGAAAATGATAATTAGTTGTAATATATGATTATGTTTATTGTTTAAATAATTGTGTTTTATCAAATTTGAAAAAAATAATACAAATAATACAAGAAAAAAAATAATATACTCATCTTGATAGGGGGATATGGATACACTCTTTAAGTTCTCAAATCATCATGTTCATGAGAAATCAGATAATAAACTCATCTTGATATCTTGATAGGGGGATATGGATACACTCTTTAAGTTCTCAAATCATCATGTTCATGAGAAATCATCATATCTTAATATATGGAAAAGATACTAAAGAAGGGTCGCTTAGAGATTATTTCTTAATTTAATGTCCTATAATTTATGGATATCTTTGATGCAAGGAATACAAGTAAACTAAACATAGGAACTATCCCGGTTTCTCCACTCAACATACACAACTTGTTTCCTATTCCTATAAAATGGATCCTCAATGTGGTTGCCGCCTCAATGTGTTCGAATGACAACCAAGACTTTTTCATAAGTTCACCTCCCAAAAACCTGAGCTACGGATCCCGATAACAATGCCCGTGCGCCCCTTTTGGTCGAGTCACTTAACGTACCTCGCCCCTCACCCAAAGGATGGGTGAGCAACTTTGTTCCTCACTACGCTCAACTTTTCAGGAACCTCAGATTCCCTCAAGTATGCCCTGTCAGATGTAACTCAAAGTATAATGTAAACAATCACTTATAAAGGTCATGGGGCCCCTCCACCTCCTCCCCTCGGGGGAGGGGCCCCTCTGCTTTCGTTGAAAACTCATTCTCATTTATAGTTAGTCAAGAAATAATGTAGACCACTTTTTGAAACATCCCATACCTTACCTCCCTCATGTGCCAAGCATGATCATGGCATCACATTGATTTTAGGAAACCTACCAATCAATGTGCATCCATATAGACATCCTTTTGAATGAACATAGAAATTGAAAAGAGATTGGGAATTTTTGGAGGTTAGATCATTCATCCTACCACAAGTCCTTACTTCTCATTGGTTGTCATGGTTTTGAAGAAATAAGGCAATTAGTGCTTGTGTCTAGACTTTCATTCTCTTAACATGTTGATATCAAAGATAAATTTATTATTTTTATCATGAAAAAATAGTGAAACCTATTAGATGAGATTTCATAGATAACAATTCTTCACTAAAATTGATCTCTATTGTGGTTATCACTAAATTTAAATGAAGGATACATTCCTAAGATGACATTATGCACACATGAAGGAGATTATTGTTGATGTTTGTAGCATTAGATAGGTACTTCTGCACAAGTCTAAGTGTCTAAATGTGTGGAAGTTGTCCAAATGCTTCTACCTTGGTAATTTACTTTAATTAAATTAATTATTAAAGTAAAGTGCTTTTATTAATTAGTTGAGTTTTATTTAAGGAAATCCTAAAGTTATTAGCATTAGTAAATTAAAACTTAGCCATTGATCTCAAGTAAGGTGAGATTTAATCTCATATGTCATAACTCAATATTAGAAAAGCATAGCGAGGGTGAAGGAAGATATACTTTCCATATGTAAGGTAGCTAGAGAGGTAGTGGGGGGGCCCAGAGGGCCCATAGTGATAATAGTGGAGGTCATTCAATGTAAGGTGGACTAGGTCCACTATATTATTAAATAAGGTCCACTATGGTAGTTAGATATAATAAATGTAAGAGGACTTCTTAGAAGGTTCTACTTCTAGAAGATTCCTCCTCTAGAATGTTCTTAGGTGATGGTAGCACTATATAAAGGGGTTCAAGCAATGTAATGAGACATGAAGAGAAGTATTGTATGTGGAGTGGTAGCTCAATAGGAGGATGCCCCCTCGAAGAGGCAAGTGAACAGGAGAGAATCTTTTCCATAATAGGATCCATTGTATGGTGTTTCCACTTGTTAAGAACCAAAGACTGAATACAAAAGCACCACAATAGATATAGAAGAACAATATAGAAAAACACAACTTTATTATATCAAACCCTTGAGGGAGAGCAACACCATACAATGGATCCTATTATGGAAGGGATCCTCTCCTGTTCACTTGCCTCTTCGAGGGGGCTTCCTCCTATTGAGCTACCGCTCCAA
>ML806290.1:361546-374272 GCA_009831015.1 Picea engelmannii
GGAATTGATATTAAAGAACGCGCCAAGATCTACGGTCAGGAGACCGACGCGCAGATCAACGGATCACGGTGGATTCTGGACCCCCCTTGGTGTTCTTCTTTTAATCAAAGGGGGGGGGGGGTCTGAAAAGAATATTCTTTGCAGCGGGCCCATTTCACAGTTGGCATTTTCCTATTGATCCGAAAGTCTTTTCACCTCATGCCGTCTGACAACCTCCGTCACTCCGGGGTGTCATCCTCCACTAAATCCACTTGTCCCACTTGCTCCTGGGTCAAAGTCCCATCCCGTAACTGCTGTCAGTCCACGTTTTCAGTACCATAACCCCCTTCACTCATGGACAACCCCCTTTGGTGACTTTTACCCCCAATCACAAACCTCCACGTCAGTCGTCCGTATACTTTGGTCACCGTCACCTGCCATATCACCCCAAGTGGCCCATTGTCCATTAATAACCGGATAATATACCTTTTGTCATGTTGATCGTTTTCCCGCGTCCGACCGACCCATTTTTGAATAAAACTACCATTCTCCTTTGTATTCGTTATTCATCCATCGCGCCAGAAACCTCCTTTTCCTCCATTGATCACACCTTGTTTTCACCTACAGTCAATCGACCCCACTAACGTATTGTTTGTTGCAGGTACAGTTTCCAAAATGGTGTCTAAGACAAAGCAAACTGAAAAGGAAGAGAATCCATTCATTCCTCCTCTGGTTGACCTGGATAAAATCCCTCTGGTCGATAAAGATCGCTTAATAGCGGACACTATATGCACTTTTGACTTCTTCGATCTACAGTCATGGCTCCGGGAAGTTTTCCTAGACCAGAGTGACGAAATTGGACTCTGGGAGTCCAATTTGCCCATGTACCTTTTCCCCCAAATTCACCATTTCCCAGAATTTGCAGTCAAGTGCCAAGCTCATTACGTCCCTGACCAGAAATCCATTGTTTCTTCATCTGGGGATGTCCTCTTCTTCATCACCCCAGAGGATATTGACCAGATGATGCAAATAACCCATGCTAAATCTGCGTCCCCGTTCAGCTTAGAATTCCTCACTAAACTGTACCAAAAAATGACTTTCCCGTAGAGAGCTCAGATCTTCGAGCTTTTCCTCCCCACTTCCACTCCGCTCCCATCCACCAATCCCCCGTACCCTTCTTCTTTGTTTTCCACCAAAGGAAATCAAATTATTTCTTCCCTGTGTGCCCTGCTTGGGTATTATTCCGATCAATGGGTAGACGAACCCATCCTGGGTTTTCTATCTATTTTCTCAAATGACGAACAACCAACCACGCAGTTCAACTACAACACTTTCCTAGCCAATAACATCCATGAACAATTTGTTAATTTCTCCACAGAAGGCATGTTCAGGTATTCATCCATTCCGTCTTACATGTTCATCTACTTCCAAGCAGATAGGTTCAATTTCTCCATGCAGAAGATGGACGCCGACGGGAGGCCGCAGCGAGTCACAGCGTGGACTTCTCTTCTGAAACACAATTCTGTCGAATACAACTTCACAGCGTTCATTGATCAGTTTTACCACCCTGTGGTAAGTATGTTGAGTGGCATGCCTGAGCCACGAATAAATGATGAAGTCCGGAGAATTCTACACCTCTCGGACAATGCGAAGACAAGAGACTGGTACTTGTATCAGAATCACTCCGAGATCCGAGTTTATGGGTGCGAGTTGGCACCGTACAAGCTTCCGAGATATATACCGATAAGAATTTTTGCATTAGAATATATTAGACAAATTATGAATTCTGATGATATTCACTTTGTTTCCCTTAAAAAGAAGCAACAATTGTGGATTAAAGGGAAGATAGGCTCTTTCATCTGCAATAGTAGAGGCGCAGGTGATGAAGCAGACAAACTGTTGAGGGAAATGAAATTTATGACAAGTTTCACCTGGCATTATGATCCCTGCGGGATCATTTCTGAGATGAGAGTAAAAAATAAGAATGCCCCATATGCGCATGAGCCCAGGCCGGAAATCGAGAGATTTTCTAATCAGACAGAATGGGAGCTTGATACGTTGGTGTACATGGAACCAACTATCGGGATGGAAAGGCAGGTACCCTCAACAAGCGCACCACCCACTCCCACACCTCAGAATCCCGAGGAAAAGAGGCCCCGGTAAGAATCGTCTTCCCCTGTAACAGAGGTGTCTTCGGAGGAATTTAAGATGCACGCCAAAAAGACAAGGACAGTTCCAACGACAGGCACGACAGTGGAGCAAGAGATCACCACCACCACAGTAGCCACCCCATGAGTCAAGCCCGCCAGTTTACCTTTTGGCTCTAGTCAGCTTAAGGAAGTAACAAAATAATTAAAATCCACAGACTCTCCCACTAATGTTCCACCAAGCAAGACCAGGCCCAAGTTGGGCATTTTTGAAAAATATGATTTGATCAAGAAGAAAAACCAGACTCTTACTACCAGCACCTATGCCCAGTTCCAGAAGCAGTCGTCCACAACTCAACATAGGATTCTTTTAGCGTTTGATACAGAGAAAGGTAGGATGCATATGGCCTACCTCCAGGCACAAGTGTCGGACCCCAAGGTTATATCAGATTATAAAAGGGCCACATTTGAGTTTCAAGCTAAAGACGTGCATCCAGCAGATCAGATGGATCTGCACAAGCAAACTGGCGAGATGGTTTTCCACACTTTGGCCCACGCTACAACTTCTGCATAAAAATTTTGGGTAGCTTTGAGCAATGCCCAGACCCAACTGAAGATGGAGAAAATTTCGTCTTTTACAAAGGACAACAAAATCAAAACATTAGAGGAGTTGGTCCTCAAGATTGGTTATGACCCCGCGAATGTCAAAGCAGCTGAAGAGATGATTAAAAAGAAAAACGCTGACATCGCGTCTTTAAGAAAACAGCTAAAGCTCCCTCCAACGGAAGACCCACGGGCAAAGGAGATAGCTGAAAAGGAAGGAGAAAAGGATGAGATGTTGAAATTACTCATGGAGCAGAACGCTCAGTTAAAGGAGATGGAAGCAGAGATGGAAAGACTGCTGAAAGAGAAAGAGAAAGAAAAGAAAATGGAAGGCATCCCATTCAGTGCTATCCCAATTGCAGGATTGAGCACAACAACAGTGACAATCGTCCCATCTGTTGTATCAGTGCCACTACCAGAGGGAGCCTCAGACTTGGCCAAGTCTATGGAGAGAATGAACCTGCAAGAGTCTAAAATAAGCAGGCTTAAGAAAGAAGTGGAGAATCTCCAAGAACTAAAGACTTCTTTCTAGGCTAGTCTGTCCAAAAAGAAACAGGTGAACGAGCAAATCAAGAAAGAGTTACAGCAGCTCTAGAAACAGACAATGGCAGGAAAGACTTTGGCTGAGGTCAAAGAGATTGTGTGGACAGATATTTCCAGGTCCATAAATGAAATCTGGCCTATGGTTCAAATCATGTTTGAACAGAATGAGTTGCTCGAGAGGAGCAAGCAGGCAGTGGAGAAGATTAGAACGGAGCTGGGAGACATGCCAGCGCAAGAAAATGAAATCATAAGGTTCCTGAATTCAAAGACCCGGGAGGAACTCGAAGAATTGAAGATCGAGGATAGGACAGAAACCATACTTGAAGTCAAAAGGGTTCTAACCAAAAGGGGCCTCATGCTCCAGCTTGAAGAGAAAATTCAAGTGATGGATCAAGGAGTGCAGAAGTTTTTCAACAAGATAGATGCTCTGCAAAGGAAGGGCCTACCCGGTATGAAGGTCATTAATGAAAAATTAATGACACTCCCTAATTATAAGAAAAGGTTGGCTGAAGTGTCGAAGGACAATTCTAAGTTTGCAGGGATATAGGGAAGCATCACAGGAAAATCATTCATGGATGCCTTGCAGTTGGATATTAGTATCCAACATGAGATTAAACACATATTCATCATCAAGCCTACATTTGCTAAGTACACAGACATGGATGAAGTGTACAGGATATTGCTTAAAGTTACAGTGCCAGGTCATATCAGATGGGAGGAGCTATGTGATCTACTAGATTAGCAAATGAGTTGTCGCATCCAGTCACCTGTCCTGTCAGAAGAGGCTGCGGAGGCACCTCGCCAACGGCCTACCCCTGAAATTCAGCATACTGTTGCATTGAGTCATCAAAATAGTTTTGATTAGTTAAGTTAGTTAGTCTAAAGATAGCATGAGCACGTCCTGATCAGTTATGACAGGAACGTTTTTATTTTTTATTATAAATACTCCAGTTTCCGAAGTATTGAGGGTTGTTGATTCGCACACCCTATTGCTGTCAAACTATATCATTTTTGAAGAGATCCACCATTAATAAAGAAGGGGCATTTCACAGGATTCTTGCGTATGTTCACTGGTGATGTGATTTTCTATGATTAAATGTTTTCTTTCTCTGTATTCATTTTGTTTTCTGAATCTAATCTTTATGAATAGCGTTATTTTGCAGGATTTATTTCAGATACCCTGTTTCCGATTCTAAAGATTTAAATGTTTATCTTCTAATATCTTCAATTAAGAAATTCTTAACTACTTGTTAATTGAAGTTATTTTCCTCACCTGTTCTTCCATTCATCATTTTAATTACTAAAAGATCCAGTGGATGTATTACCTCGCCTTGTGAAAATCTTCTTTGGCGTTTCTGGTTATTTCTCAGATTTGATCAAATACAGACCCCATAGCCCAATGGATGTGTAGTTTGTCTCAACCAACTTTAAAAACCCTTTACAACAAAACCAATAATTCTTTTAACTAGCCTTATATCTGAAATTAAAACAAAGCTAAATCATATAGAGAGATCCCTCTCTGAAGCTGGAATGGATAGATTCCAGCTTTAGAAGCAGTTGGTTAAGGTTACCTTTGTGAATTTCTTCTTTTCAACCTCTAGGAAATTTACCGAGTGCTAACATAAATGGCGACTCCACTGGGGAAGAACTAAAACTCAATACCTCACTTTTCTTTCCCTAAAGAAAGTTTGTCTCTGAGAAGACAGTAATGATTAGAGGTTGGTTAACTATGTGCATATTATTTTTAGAATCTCCCTTTAAAGCTTTTCCCCTTTTTAATGTTCCTCTATGACTGTTCCTGCAGCAGTACAACCTAATATTGAGCCCGGACTAGCGAATCAAACGCAAATTGCGTCAAACCTTTTTGACATAATCCTCAAAACTGCCAATAACCGGGAAGAACTCGAACGTTCATGGGAATCCATTGAACGAGACATAGCTACTCAGGAACAATTGGAAGCTAGACGACGTCAACGTAGAAACCTCCCCTAGTTTCCTTCACTATAAAACTAAATAAATATATATATATATATAAACCAAAAAGAGTTCTGGCTCCCAAGAAAGTTCACACTCAATCTCATCCGGACCCAGAACCCTCCACAGCGATAGATAATCCCGAACAGTTGCTAAGACGAAAGACCTTAGCCACCAGTTCATCGAGTTATACTCCCCTTCATAAGTCTCCTTCCTCTTCCGAAGAACCAGATATCTTTCAAAACCTCGATCTTGATCTTTTTCCGTCACAAAACCTTGTTAGAACCCGGTCTGAAACTTTTTTATATAAGATCATCTTTGACCCAACTGCATTGCAACCCCGAACCCCCGAAGTCTTGTCTCCCACGACCAAACTACAAACAACTACCTCAGCACCGCCCAGTCCTTCATCGACTTCATCTTCCACCGCTACCTCTCCGACCACCCAGGTTGTTGTCCCACTTCCTTCGCCCGTCATGGCAGCTCGATATGCCCCTTTGGTGTTGGTTGCACCACTGCATACCATGCCCCAAGACTACCAGACCAGACTTCCACAGTTCAACGCAATCGGAACTTTGAACGTGCAACAACATGTGGATAAAATGAATGACTACCTGGATTTGCAGGAAGTTGACGAGGTCAACGTTCAAATGAGACTGTTTGCCCAGAGTCTGGGACGTCAATAAATGGTTCAAATCCCTACCCGCCGCATCAATCCATGACCTTGTCGCGTTCCAGAGAAGTTTTCTTGACAGATGGGAGGTAAAGAAAAATCCTCTCCAGATACTGTCAGAATACGAGAATATAAAAAGAAATCAAGGTGAAACTGTCCAAGATTATTGTACACGTTTTAACAATTTGTATAATGCAATCCCAACCGAGATCAAACCTCCCCATGGTTTGGAATTGATTAAATTCCCTGATGGATTCGATGCCGACATGTCTTACCAATTAAGAGAAAGAAATGCCGCCACACTTGAAGAGATGCAGAAAAGTGTTATTTCAGTTGAAGCCAATCTATTGGCAAAACGGGCACGTCAACGGACGGAACGGAGAGTCACGATCAAGGAAGAACCTTCCATGTCTAACAACGATTCCAAATTAGATATCGTAGTCAGATCATTGGCTTTATTGTTATAAAGAATGAGTATTTCAGACAAAAATCCTCCGAGAGACGACACACCGCCTCCTCAGATTCGGAACCCCAATTTCAGGAGAAACCCTCCTCAAATCAGACAAAGAGATCCAAGAGACCTAAGAGATCAAAGGGATCAGAGAGGTCTTGATCAACTGATCAGGCCTCCCTTGCAAGAAAACTATGCTGACGATGGGGGGGAATTAAATGAGGAATTGGAGGACACTCATATCAACCTCATGGGCATTCATGATAATGATGTCATTTTCCTTACTCAAGAAGAGCAGGAAATCTTTCTACTAAACCAAACAAAGGTAAGTGAGGAGGCAGAGGATGCAGGACAACGGGCCTACGAAAACTCTATTTTGGAAGTGCACCGCCAACACAATCTGCGAAGTAATAAGATAGAAGGAAATTCCTTTAAAAAGACGACAGAAACGCAGAGGATAGCCGAGAGTGAGAAAACCCTCAAGAAGACCACTGCTGAAAAGTCTTATGAGAAAGGTAAAACTGATGCTCCGGTGAAGAAAAGCATCACCATACTGAAAAGACCGACACAACCCGAAGTTTCACCTGTTAATCTACCTAGTACTTTTGACCGGAAGAATATGGTGGACCAACCAGAATCAACAAGTCAGACCCGAACACCTGCACCTTTTAACCTGGAGGCAGAATTGGCCAAAATTAAAATTCCCGTCCCACTGATAGAGTTGATAAGCAGAGGCGGTTATCGTTCACAGGTACTAAAAGTGTTAGCCATTGAACCTGACATAGGCACCAAGGCCTTGACTATTGGATCAGTGACTCATTCGGACACTGTGAACCTTGCTGATGATCGCCTAGAACTCCTTTTCGGACCTGAAGTTGATGGTCGAGATGATACCGGTGATGTAGCTCCCTTTTATATCAGTTTGAACATACACAATTTTATATTGCATAATGCCATGTTGGATTCGGGTGCCTCACATAATTTGATGCCTAAAGCAGTAATGGAAAAACTGGGATTGGAGGTTACTAGGCCTTACAAGGATCTGCATTCGTTTGACTCCAGCAAAGTCAAATGTATTGGTCTGATTAAGGATCTTTGCATCACCCTGGTTCAGATCCCTTCAAAAAGCATGGTAATGGACGTGGTGGTTGCAGACATCCTGCCAAAGTATGGTATGTTGTTGTCTCGGACTTGGGGGGCTAAGTTGAAGGGAACACTGCAGCTAGATATGTCTTACTCCACTATCCCAGTGTTTGGACAACAGAGGAGGTTATACAGAGAAACATTGATGAAATATATGGTCAGTAGTCAAGAGAAACCTCATAATTACCCCCTTTACTCTACCCATTCTGATTTAGATTCGTTCATCTTGTACAATGATGGGGATACTAGGAAGCAAGATACTCAACTGATAGAAGATATAGCTAGTCAAGATGAAGGTCCAGAAAGTGGTGGGGCAGCAAAGATGGAAAATGTAATCACTGAAGATTTCCCCGCTGATTTCTGGAGTATGGATTTCGATGGAGCTATGAGTAAAGAAGGAGTAGGAGCTAGAGTCTGGTTGCATAATCATCAAAAAAGGTATTCATAAAATCATTCCTATAAGTTAAATTTCCACTGCACTAACAATGTTGTTGAGTATGAAGCTTTAATGCTCGGTCTGAAGCTACTGAAGAAAGTTGGTGCTAAGCAAATAATGGTGAGGGGTGACTCTGAATTAATAATTAAACAAATTAAAGGTGAATATGCCACTAAACACCCATGCCTTAGAGCCTACAAGAATGTTGTTCTTGATGCTTTAAAGTGTTTTAACGATGTTGACTTGAAGGTAATGCCAAGGGGACAAAATATCCTGGCTGACGGATTAGCTGCGTCAGCTGCGTCATGCAAGATTCCCTTTTGCCAAATTCGCTCATACACGGTTGAAGTCAAATGCAGACCGGCAGTGCCCGATAATATCAGGTACTGGCAAGTGTTTGGAAATGACGATCAGATAGAGGACTTTCTGCAATGCAAGAACGATTTTGAATGTACAAACATAGATATAGAAAATGAAAAAGAGAATGTAAATAATTCTGAATTTGAAGTAGATAGTGTGAATATTGTAAATACGGTGGATACGGAAGATACAGTAGATTCAGAAGAGATAGGAGACGACGAAATAGATGCTGAATTTTTACAATTGAAAAGCAACGTGTTGCCTAGAGGCCTTGTCCCTTTAGAAGATCTGTTTGACAATGATGATGTAGCTAAGAAGCCAAAAATAGAAGCCCATGGACAAGAGGTAGAAGACTGCAATATAGGAACTGAAGAGAAACCTAAGATGGTTAAACTGTCCAAATCTTTACCCCCAGAACAAAAGCTTAAGTACATTGGGCTATTCAAGGAATATTCAGACGTTTTTTCCTGGAGCTATGAAGATTTGAAAGACTATGACACCAGCATTATACAACACAGGATTCCCATAAAGGAAGACCAGAAACCGTTTAGGCAGAAACTTAGGAGGATAAATCCCAAGTTGCTTCCCTTGATAGAAAAAGATATTAAAAAAATGTATGATGCCAAGATCATAGTCCCGCTACATTTCTCTAAGTGGGTTTCTAATTTAGCCCCTACACGTAAGAAAACTGGGGAAATCCGACTCTGTATAGATTTACGAAATTTGAACAAAGCATCCCTGAAGGATAATTACCCCTTGCCCAAAATGGATCACCTCCTGCAAAGAGTGGTCGGGTCCAGTAGAATTTCTCTGTTAGATGGTTTATCAGGCTACAACCAGATGCTAGTTCACCCCAACGATCAGGAAATGACCGCTTTCACCACCCCATGGGGCACTTTCATGTATGTGAAGATGCCTTTTGGTCTGATGAATGTAGGAGCAACTTTCCATAGGGAAATGGACATCGCATTCATAGAAGAGTCAGGTAAGTTTATTGTCGTTTACTTAGATGATGTGACAGTGTTTTCCCAATCTGATGATGAACACCTGCGGCACCTTAGACGAGTTTTCGAAAAGTGTAGAAGGTTTGGGATTTCATTAAATCCTAAGAAGTGTCTTTTTGGGTTAGAAGAGGGTAAACTGTTGGGACATATCATCTCTAAAGAGGGAATCAGAATCGACCCCAGCAGAATTGAGGCCATACTAAAGTTAGAACACCCAAGAAACCTCAAAGAACTACAGTCTTTCATAGGGAAGATTAACTTCCTTCGAAGATTCATTCCTAATCTGGCTAAGCTCCTCCGAAACATTACAAACATGCTTAAAAAGGACGCGAAAATAAAATGGGATTCTGAGTCCAGGCAATCTTTCGAACAGGTAAAAAGAGCACTTGTTGAAGCCCCAGTTTTGATTAGTCCCGATTTCACTAAAGATTTCTATCTTTTTTCTTTCGCCTCAGAACATACTATAGCAGTTGTATTACTGCAGAAGAACAGTGGAGGGTATGAACAACCCATCGCTTTCTTCAGCAAAGCCCTAATAGATGCTGCCCTGAACTACAATATTATGGAGAAGCAGGCTTTCACTTTGGTAAAGGCTATAAAGGACTTCAGGGTCTATATTCTTCATTCACACGTCATAGCTTATGTTCCAAATGCGGTAGTGAAAGACATCTTGACACAAGAAAACCTTGATGGGAGAAGGGGAAAGTGGATTGCGGTTATTCTAGAATACGACATAGAAATTAAGCCCACAAAACTGATCAAAGGCCAAGGCCTTGCTAAACTGATGGTTGAATCTAACTTTCAGGCTCTCGACATTAATTTCCTAGATGTGGCAGATGAACAGGGCGAGATGGCGATTCCAAACGTCAAAGAGGTTTTTCTCAACTCTCCATGGTATGCAGACCTTATATTCGTGTTACAAAATTTACAAGCTCCCCCTGGTTTAACTAAAACTAAAGCTAGATTCTTAAAGTTGAAAGCACTGAAATTTTGTATTCTAGAAGGAGATTTGTATTGGAAAGACCCTGCAGCCTGCAGGTATTCTTTTAAATTGCTTACTCAAAGATGAAGCCGACAAAGTGTTGCAGGAGTTTCATGCAGGTGAATGCGGTGGCCACTTGAACTAGAAGGTTACATCCAACAAAATACTCAGAGCTGGATTTTAATGGCCCACCCTGTTTGCATATGTCCATCAGAAAGTAACAGCGTGTCACCAGTGTTAGCTGTTTGAGGGTAAAAGGAAACTTCTTCCTCTACCTCTTAAACCAATTTCAGTCGAGGCTCCTTTCCAACAATGGGGACTTGACTTCATTGGAGAAATACACCCTCCATCTTCGGGCCAACATAAGTGGATTCTTACTTCCACTGATTATTTCACCAAATGGATCGAGGCTGTACCAAGCAGGCAAGCCACTGACGCTGTTATTATTAAATTTCTTGAAAATAATATTTTATCTCGTTTTGGTTGTCCTAGAAAGATCATTACTGACAATGCAGCTACCTTTCGGTTGAAGAAACTCATTGACTTCTGCAGTTGTTACCACATTGTCTTGGGGCATTCCATAGCCTACTACCCTCAGGGGAATGGGTTGGCGGAATCCTCAAACAAAACTCTGGTAAATATCATCAAGAAAACGTTGCAGGAGAATAAAAAATCATGGCATGATAAGCTGGTATTTGCTTTATGGGCAGATAGACTGACCACCAAAAGGTCGATTGGTATGTCACCATACCAGCTGGTCTATGGCACCGAGGTTGTGTTCCCAACTTCTTTGGGAGTCCCTGTCATGAAGTTACTTCAAGAGATGCAAGCTGAACCAAATGACTCCCAGAGACGAATCAATCAAATGATTCATTTGCAACAGACTAGAGAGGATGTTTTCAACAAAACACAGGTCATCCAAGAGAACATTAAGAAGATCTTTGACGAACGAACCAAGGAGGATGATTTCGAGCTTGGAGACCTAGTGTTGAGATGGTATGCCAAGAACGAGTACAAGGGGAAGCATGGGAAATTTTATCATCTATGGACAGGGCCCTACATGATCCAAGCTTTCAGAGGAAATAATTCCTTTTTGCTAAACAATGTCGACGGGTCAGATATGCCAGGAGCACCTGTGAATGGCAGAATGCTGAAACATTATGTCCCCCCTCAGTAAGAGAATTGAAGAAATCACTCTCCATTGTACATACCATTTTAATTTTCAGTCTTGCATTTTTCTGAGTGAAGGACGACAATCAGTTTGTTGAAGCCCAAAGAGAAGGCCCTAAGCTGTTGATCATTGTTTTTCAATACTTTCCTTAGGATCAGATCAATGAAGGCTACTAGACAGATTGGTTCAGGATGACAGGAAAATGGATTCTTGGCACTTAACAGGGCAACTACCATCCCCATGTGGAGCCACCTGTTATCACCCCATAAATTATGGGAATCAACTTATGACTTGGATATTATGGATATTATCTGTATCTAGTGTTTTTATTGGAAAATTGATTTTCATTTTGTAAAGGGAAAAAGAAAAGAAAAAAGAAAGGAAAAAGAAAAGAAAAGAGGGAAAAAAGAATTGAAACAAAGCCCCATGCAATAACAGTGACTTGGTCATACATTTCAAGCATGACCAAGTACTTTTAAATTTTCAATGTTGATAGGCTAGTGAATCCATCTGATCAGACGTCTATCTAATCCTGGTCAGATACCTCCTAGGTTAGGGCTAGTGAATGCATCTGATCAGAATGTCTAATCCTGGTCAGATATCCCTTAGGAAAAATAATGTCTTAACCCAACAAGTCTAACCTGGGTTATTTGTCTTGTGAAAGTAGCTTAGAATGTAGAATAATTGCTTTGCTTGCCTTGCCCAAATAAAATCCATTTGAAAATTCGCTACCTCAAGTATCCATTTCCTTAGGATAGTTGAAATAAGGTCCCCTTGGTGGTGTCTATGACAAATTTGGGGAAAAACCCATGAGAAAGCACTTATCCTAAGTTTTTCCTACACATGTTGTTTTCCGCTCCCGACCTATGCTTCATACACCTCTCAATGGTCCAGATCACAACGCTTGGATCAACGGCTCACATAGCATTCTGGAACCCCCTTAGTGTTCTGCTTTTAACCGGGGGGGGGGTGTTAAGCCCTAATATTGGCTCATTACCACTTATTTGGGGCATATTAGATTAGTAATGTTATTTTATTTATGTTGGCTTTAGGCCATTAGTTGTGATTTATATTAGTAATGTTATTTTATTTATGTCGGCTTTAGGCCATTAAAACGTCTTAGTCTCCTATATATACCAAGGAGACATTTTCATTTTGAATCATCTTGTACTTGAACATTTAAGTGGGGTAAAAGGAGGTTGCCCCCTCGAAGAGGCTTATTATCTGATATTATCTCTTTTTCAAGGCGTTGAGTACTTT
>ML806290.1:383507-412887 GCA_009831015.1 Picea engelmannii
GATGTATTACCTCGCCTTGTGAAAATCTTCTTTGGCGTTTCTGGTTATTTCTCAGATTTGATCAAATACAGACCCCATAGCCCAATGGATGTGTAGTTTGTCTCAACCAACTTTAAAAACCCTTTACAACAAAACCAATAATTATTTTAACTAGCCTTATATCTAAAATTAAAACAAAGCTAAATCATATAGAGAGATCCCTCTCTGAAGCTCGAAGGGCTAGATCCCAGCTTTAAAAGCGGTTGGTTAAGGTTACCTTTATGAATTTCTTATTTTCAACCTCTAGGAAATTTACCGAGTGCTAACACAATCTATCATCCAATTGGAATTTGAATGATTCAAGAATTTATTTCAAGGTTTGAGATGAAATAGCCATCTGATCATCCTATGAACTCTTTGGTCCTGCAGCCGTCACGAAAAAACTCAAAAAATAGACCCAAGAAGTTTCGGCAGAAAATCGCGGCGTTTTCTGGAAAAACCCTAAAAAAATGTTGAACTTAAAATGATCATAACTTCACTTCCCAGACTCCATTTCGGCTGATTTGTTTTTTGAAATTGGGTGAAATTGTGAGAAGAACTCATATATGTAATTTATTTTGGCAAATTAGGCCTCCAAATGCTACAGAAATAAAAATAAATCGCACCACCGTCCGCAGAAAAAACCCTGAAAATTGCATATTTTAAAACCTCAATATCTTGACCTTCCGGACTCCGTTTCGGACGATTTTTTTTTTAAATTGGGTTTTTTTCTGAGAGGAACTCAGATATACAACCCTTTTCTGCAAATTTTTCATAGAAATATATTGAAAATGTTTGGAATGTCGCAGCCCTCTTTTTTCTTCTCTGAAAAAAAAAATCTGCAAAAATAAAAAATAGTTGCCCACAACTCTGGCCAAGGAAAGTGCTCTGATACCACTTGTTAAGAACCAAAAACTAAATAAAAAAACAACACAATAGATATACAATAACAATATTCAAAATATCATTTATTACCGTCAAACCCTTGAGGTAGGGCAACACCATACAATGGATCTTAATATGGAAGGGATCCTCTCCTGTTCACTTGCCTCTTCGAGGGGGCATCCTCCTATTGAGCTACCGCTCCAAATACAATAATTATTTTCATGTCTCATTTCATTGCTTGAACCCCTTTATATAGTGCTACCATCACCTAAGAACATTCTAGAGGAGGAATCTTCTAGAAGTAGAACCTTCTAAGAAGTCCTCTTACATTTATTATATCTAACTACCATAGTGGGTCTTATTTAATAATATAGTGGACCTAGTCCACCTTACATTGAATGACCTCCACTATTATCACTATGGGCCATCTAGGCCCCCCCACTACCTCTCTATCTACCTTACACCATATAGAGAGAAAATAAGGTTTTTTTGTCAAGGAGATCTCAGATAAGTGGAGAAGGATTTTCATTTAGAGATCAATACAGGTCAGGGAGAAGAGTGAACAGGCGCAGTCACAAGGAGTTCCAATAGATTGGAGTCGCAATAGTAGGGTTGTGTTGTGTGAAGTTTGTTGTACAATATGGGTGTAAATATACATGGGTTTCAATGGAGATAGGTGTGTATACTGATGCAGGAGCATCGCAAATATCAAGAGAGCATGGAGCAAGCGCAACGTATTTTTTTTTAGAACATGATAAATTGCTTGAAAACCTTTTTGAAGTTGATGCGCAAATATTTAATGAAGCCATTTATGAAGGAGCACCATTGTATATTGCATTGGACCTTGAGCGATTTGCTCTCGTCCTTAGTAGATAGGAGGCATTTAAACTAGTTAATGCAGGTAGACGTGAATTCATAGATTAGACAGTTTTAGAAAGAAGGAGGGAAAACGGATATAGACACCCTCATTGTACATTGTAACATAGGCATGATAGTTGAAGTAGGAAGAGCACGGGAGAATAGCAGAGAGTTGTAGAAGAACATCCATGTATAGATCTTGAATTAATAGAAGAAGTTGATTCAAATCCATGGTTTTGTGTCTGTTCTCTGTGTGTTGATGTTAAATGATGTGCTCGTGAGTCTTTGTTTTCCTGTTATGCATTTGCTTTATTGTTGTGTATGTGATTTCATGTTTGAGTTTGAAATCTGAGGGAAGAAGAAATGAGTTTCAATTGTTTCTCTATCTGAGTGAGGATTCCTGCAAGGAATGCATTGATGGAGGCTCAGATAGTTTAACTCTTGTTCTCGTTCACCCAGAAGTGAAATTGGGTTATAGGGCCATGCAAGGAGTGTCCAGGCTAAGGAAAGTCTCAGTTGTGAAACTAAGCGGAGTATTGAGAGACTATTGCTGCAGGTGTGCACAGGTTTGAAGGATTCAAACATTTGGAGTGTTTGAAAGGTTGTCGCAAGGAGTGTGAGCAAGGGGTTTTAAATTCTGAAATATTCAAAATTGACAAAGCTCAGGAGGTATAGTACCTCTGAGTGAACCTTGAAGAGAAGCATAGGGAGTGTGCCATGGAAGTGTTTGAAAAGGCGTCGCAAGTTTGCACGCAGGAGGACGAGTGAGCGCAAAGGAACACTTGGTCATTTTCAAGAAATCCTCGAGGAGGAAGAAATCGACGGTCAGGATCTCGTGGAGGGGATTCGTGGAAAATCTACCAGCCGTCAGATCCACCAGAGTAACAGGGAGGTTACGGCCACACCAGGAGGTTAATATCGAGAGGACCGTGAGTCGTAGGATCGTTGTTGGGTTGCCCGTCAGCCATTCGATCAGGCAGAAGTTGCACTAGGGTTAATTCCTAGTGAACAAAGGAAAGTCCCAGAGAGGCATCGGGATATTGGGGCATCGGGGTTTCAGAAGTCAAGAAACTCGAGACCTTTCGAGTCTCAAAACACCAAAGAAGTCCTAGCCGTGGATCTCAGGGCAGACACGCGTCAAAGATCCGAGAGTAGTCGGGGTTCGGCGTATCGGGAATCCCGGGGACAAGGGAAACGTTGCATCAGGAATTGCGATCTCGCGATGTCCAAAAATTCGACGAGGGGATAGTGACGTGTAAGAGTGAACCCTTATGTGCATCGGGGATCGTCATTACATGATTCTTGAGAACCATAGCAACGGGAATCATGAAACTCTGAAACGTGATTTCTCGACAGATTAAAGGAGTGGGGCCACAGGATTCGGCATGGAGGACAGGTGGCATATTTCATTGGGGTTTTGGGAAGTGAAGCTCTGAGGGAAACTTTGCACTTGGATTCGCGATCCTGCGATATCTGAAAAGAGAATGACGGGTGAAAGGACCATTGAAAGGTCAACCCGTGTGGACATCAGGTAAGTCGGCATATTGAGGTTCCGAGGATTGGGGATCCTAAGGACGAAGGGTCCATACAGTTCAATCCCATGAAGTATGAAACTACGAGAGAAGGTAAGACTGTGGTATTATGGATTAGCAGTCATGTGGATCGGAAGTCTAGCTAGTAGGGGCTAAAGAAGAAAGAGAAGTGTTTCTGTATATCGAGGTTCGGGGGTCAGTAAAGTGAAGTGTTTAGAACATTGCGAGTGCCGAAATCCCAACAAGAGAAACTCTAATAGGGGCGTGAAAGGTCATCGTTGACTGGCATCGAGGTTTGGGGTTTTGAGAGTCCAAAACCACGCGACCACAGGACTCGCGAAGCTGCGAAGTCCGATTTCCCGATCATTAGGGGAGATCTTTTGGAGAACTTTTGTGGGTGTGGAAAATTCTCGATAGGGGATTAGAAGAGCTTTTCAGTTCTTCGGGCCAAGGAAGGAGGAGGTCCTATGAGAGAACGTGCCTGAGGGCGCGCCTATGTCATATACGCGGGTTTACTTAAGGAAAGATGCATACACCTAAAAAAGTGTGAAAGTTTTGTTGAATCATGTTGTCATTGATGCCAATGGTTTGATTGATTGAGGTCATTGATTGATGTCAAATGATTGATTGATGTCAAGTGATTGATTGATGTCAAAAGATTGATTGATTGATGATTGATGTAATGTAATATGTATTGTCCTTGATGAGAATGCATAGATGAAAATGGATCAATGAGTTGTCATTGATATGATGAAGATGGATCAATGATTTGTCATTGACATGATGAATATGGATCAATGTGGTTTCATTGGTATATGATGCATTGTTGAAAAATGTAAAGATGAATAATTATTGTCTTATAATGGTTGATAAGGTACACAAATGGATAAACTCCAAAGTGGTCCCCTTATGGTGAAATCCCTCACGAGAAGACGCTTTGCGGATTGAGTTATCCTAGAAAAATGGTTGGAGGACCCATGCTTGTATGTGGAATAATGAGATGAAGATCAATGAAGTTGTTGGTGAAAATATCCTAGATGGATAGTTCTTGTCATACCATTTCCGGTGGTATGTAGAATATCGCATAACTCCTCAGGGTTTGAGAGTTATGGTCTTGCGAAGTTGAAGGACCCCCATATGAAGTCTTGAAACCCCCAAAAGTTAAAGAAGTCAAAGTGACCTAAAAGAAGAAATCATTGTTTAAATGATAAAGAGAAGTGACAAAATCAAGAAAGATTATTTAAATGATAAAGTAAGGTGACAAAATCAAGAAATATTATTTAAAAGATAAAGTATTGGAGAAATTTCTATTTATGGAAAGTGGTTAACCCTAAAATAAGGAAAAGGGGTTAAGTAACCTAGAAATGGGTTAAGTGACCTAAAAATGGGTTAAATTAACCTAGAGGATGAAAGTATAAATAAGATAGGTATGGACTCTTGCATATCATTCTTTTTGTAGATCAATGGAGAGCTTCTAGTGAGATTATCTTGTGGAGTATTGATGGAGAGTTTCTTGTGAGAGCATCCTTGGTATGGATCTCTTGAGCATGATTAAAGATCTATTCTGAGGAAGAGATCGAGAGGAGGATCTCATGAACGCATCAAAGTTTCGGAAATGTCGGAGATCTTGACGAAAAAATTCTCGGAGCTTCAGAAACCCTAGTTTCTGAGGTATACGCAGGTTGTTTGTGTATAGGGTGCATATACATTTAAGGTATACATTGGTTGTATGAGGATAGGGTGCGTACAGTGGATAGAATGGTGAAGACTTTTATTTGAGCTGGTGCCAATCTCTTGGATGATGAGGCAGGTTCCAGATCTGCATTCTATGGCCTTAGATTATCACCGAGACACTAGTATGGTTACATTATTGTCTTGATCAATACTATTGTTTGATGTGTTGTGAATTATTAGGGAATTATTGGAATGGCTTCTATGATGTGGTTCAGTTTGGTTGATTTGGTTGATGGAATGAGCAGTACTCTTTTGATTTAGTGGTGACATGATTTTTGTGGTATTCTAGTTGTTTATACATGATTGAGATAGAATTCATATTGATTTGTTATGGAGCATGAACAAGCTATTGGAGAGCTTGGATGTGTTTTGATTCACTGGTAGGCAGATTAGACAGTCAGAGACAAAAGATAATGATATATTGTTTGCATATGATTTGAGTTGATCTTGAAGGATAAACCCTAACACCTCATAAGGTATACGCAGGTTGTTGTATACATTGAACGCGTACATACCCATGCTGTAGTGAGCTAGGGCACGTACACATGCGGGTTGCACTACTAACAGGTTACGTACCTGTTGACAAATTGATATCTATTGAGGATGGTTGCCTCATCTTAGTTGGTGTCGAGTATGTAAGTTGAGTCTTTCATTATAGAGTTGGTGCTCTTGTAGAGTTGTACTCTATTCAGTTGTTGCTGGATAACCCCTGGATTATTGTCCATAATAAAAAGAAAAAATTGTGCGTACATCTTGTGTTCTTTGTGTTCCTTGTGGTGATGACTTGTTGATGATATATTTTTTATATATGTTATTGATATATGCTCACATCTAACTGGTTATAAATGATAGCAATAGGTAATGAGTAAATGTTAAATGTTAACTAAGGAGTTTTTTGTAAGAGGGAATATTTGGGAAAAGAACCCCACACTCATTCACCCCCCGCCCCCCCACTCTAAGTGTGGTAGGTGTGTCCAACAATTGGTATCAAAGAAGGCCTTCACTACAAGCCTTAACATGCTTGACGGAGAACCATAGACACACAAATGGATGATGAAGTTCCAATCCTTGATGAGGAAAACTATTATACTTGGAGAATAGAGATGAGATTACATTTGAAGACAATGGGAGTAGCAATTTTGAAGGCAACCATTGGTAGATCAGTTTCATTGAAGAACAAGTCAAAGTTTGCATCTCAAAGGGAAGGAAAGAAGAATGATGCATTGGCTCTCAAGACCATTCTTAGTGGACTCTCAAGCCCTATCAAAGAGAGCATGGGACAATGCACTTCCGCCAAGGATCTATGGCTAAAGCTAGAGGAGACTATAAAAGCAAGAAGGAGAAGGAAGATATTGAAGATCACTCTATCATGATCATTAAAGGTAAAGAATCTCCAAAAACCCTTGATTGTATTATTTCCAAATGTGATCTTGAAAACTTTTCAAATGAAGACAAAGAATCAAGTGATGATGTTAGCACAAAGCAAGATCTTGAAGACATTTCATTGAAGGCAAAGAATCATGTGATGGTGTTGGCAAGAAGGAAGATATTGAACGTAAAGAATCTCCAAAGACTCTTGATTGCAATGATTCAAGGTGTGATGATTTTGAATTTTTCGCAAGTGAAGAAGATGATCTAGAAATAGTTTGTGTAAAGTTTGATGATAGTTATCCCATGGAAAGAATAGAAGAAAATCTATTAGAACTTCAAAAGGAAATTGAAGAGGGTTTATATAGATATAGAAGTGATCATTTTTATACACACTATAACTATCTTTCGGATGACACTAAGAAGTTTCATAGGAGGAGTCAAAGGTACATCTTGAAGTTAAAGGGAATGCTTAAAGAACAAGAAGAGAGTTCTAAATTAGAATAAAACGAAGAAGAGATCACAATACTAAAGAGTGAAAAAGAAGATATGAAGGTAGAGGATGAGATTAGCAAAAGTTTTGAAACTATGGTCCATCTCAAGATCCAAATTGAAGAAGCCAAAAGGGTAGAAGAACTTTTGAAGAATCAAATTAATGAAAAAGAAGAGTCACATTGTAAGTTAGAAGCCAAAATTGTTGGCTTTAGAAAGAAGGTAGAGAAGTCAAACAAATTCTTGATTAGCTCAAGAATCTTGGATGAGATATTGGAAAGTCAAATATCACCATGTGATAAATCAGGTCTTGGATACAAAGGAGAAGATACACATGCTGAAGCAAGCACCTCAAAGATGCATGAGGTAAGTCCATCAAAGAAGGAAGACAATGTTACAAAACAACCATCCACACAAGGAAAAGAAAATATCAAAAGAACAAAGCAAGAAAGACATCAAGAAGCTGCTTTTGGGACACCAAAGCAAAGGTATGAATGTATTTTTCATGGGCATTATTATTCATGTAATGGATATGGTCACAAAGATTTTGAATGTAGATCTTATGAAAGGAGATATAATGGAAGATTTTATAACACCATGAGATGTTGGAGATGTGATCAAGTGGGACATATTGTTGTTCACTGCAACACCATGAGATGCTATAGTTGTATTGGATTTGGCCACAAATCCCAGGGGTGTTGGAACACAAGAATAAAGTCCATGATGAGGACTTCACAAAGCATGGCTAGAAGAAGGAATGGAGTAAGAAAGGGAGACATATTTGAAAATATGGATGCTCAGAGCTCAAGTTCTGAGGAGAAGGGTCATCTACAGAAGTGGGTGAAGAAGACAGAGTAGCCAGATCAGAATGAAAGACTGAAGGTGAGTTCAAAAGTATCATCTACTGATGCATACGTGGGTTACAGTGGTGGCAGTCATGTACATATGTTGGCTGACCTTGAATAGGTCACGTACATACATGCTCTGTTGTGAAACAGGTCGTGTATATGTGGTAAAGCCTTGGGAAAAATGCAATGCACATGAGTTGCATCTTGATGTGATGATATCACTCTATGTTGCAAACTCTAACATTGTTTATTGCAGGTTCTAACACTATTTGTTGCAGGTTTTCATGGTTCTATGTTAGATCATGTAAGGTGACGATGTAAAATATATCTTGGGTACATGGAACTAACCCATGAGTATGGATTGATGTTGTTCAAATGGTCATCTATTGGATTATGTAAAATAATATGTTGGGGAACATGGTTGGTACATATTTGAAGTTTCATTGATATATCTTATGATGTATTATTGGAAGCATATCTTAGTTATGCATTTTGCATGTGGTTGGGCTACATATTGAGACATGTAGTTGGTGAATTGAGTTGATAGTCATGTTGTACATCATTGGGGAGTCATAGCTTGTTGATGCATGGCTGATATACTTGCTTGGTGCAATTGATGATGCTTGATGATACTACACCATTGGTATTACTTGATTAGCACAACAATTGGTATTTGTTTGATACATGGTTATGATACTTGGTTCATGATGGAGACATATCATAAGTGATATGATACATTGTTTATCATATTGATAGATGCACATGTTGGGATGTTGATAGAGGCATATGATTAATACATTCCATGGATGTTTTGGCACATTGCATGATGATGATGTACATGGTTGATGTACATAGATGTTGTGTATGATGAGCACACATTTTGGCACATAATGTATTTGATTAATCTTTTTCTTCATGATGGTTGGTATGGCATGAGTTTGATGCATGAATAGGTCCAAGGATCATTATATATTGTTGATCTTGTAGAGAAGATAGGGGGAGACATACCCATAGGGGGAGTCATTCTTATTCCCATGACTCTAGGAGGATATATTTATCACATGCATACCTAGAAAAGATCCCTATATTTGAAGAAAGAGCATAGAGGCATAATTCCAGGGGGAGCGATGGCCACAGGGAAAATATGTTCGATGTAATATCATCATTACATTGGAGTGATATCCCTTGTTCAAAAGGGGAGAGATTATTCACAGGAAGTTCAAAGGAATTCAGACAAGGGGAGAAACCCCAAGGAGAATTCAAGCAAGGGGAGCATCCCCAAGAGGAGAATGGCCTTTTTCCATTGATGTCAAAGGGGGAGAGTTAATCACATTGATGTGATTGATGATTATTGATTGGAGAGATATTCACATTGACTATTGCTGATATGATTGATGTTTACTAATGGGGAAAGATATTCATATTGATATGATTGATGACTATTGATGTAGAGCATGCCTTGTCTACATGTTTGACATCAATAATTGGTAATTGTTGTTGAATTCAATGTTGGTATTGCCATCAATGCCAAAGGGGGAGATTGTTGGATCATGTTGTCATTGATGCCAATGGTTTGATTGATTGATGTCAAGTGATCGATTGATGTTGAAGGTTTGATTGATTAATGATTGATGTAATGTAATATGTATTGTCCTTGATGAGAATGCATAGATGAAGATGGATCAATGAGTTTTCATTGATATGATGAAGATGGATCAATGAGTTGTCATTGACATGATGAAGATGGATCAATGTGGTTTCATTGGTATATGATGCATTGTTGAAAAATGTAAAGATGAATCATTATTGTCTTATCATGGTTGATAAGGTGCACAAATGGATGAACTCCAAAGTGGTCCCCTTATGGTGAAATCCCTCACGGGAAGACGCTTTGCGGATTGCGTTATCCTAGAAAAATGGTTGGAGGACCCATGCTTGTATGTGGAATAATGAGATGAAGATCAATGAATTTGTTGGTGAAAATATCCTAGATGGATAGTGCTTATCATACCATTTCTGGTGGTACGTAGAATGTCACATAACTCCTCACGGTTGGAGAGTTATGGTCTTACGAAGTTGAAGGACCCCGATATGAAGGCTTGAAACCCCCAAAGGTCAAAGAAGTCCAAGTGACCTAAAAGAAGAAATCATTATTTAAATGATAAAGAGAAGTGACAAAATCAAGAAAGATTATTTAAATGATAAAGTAAGGTGACAAAATCAAGAAATATTATTTAAAAGATAAAGTATTGGAGAAATTTCTATTTATGGAAAGTGGTTAACCCTAAAATAAGGAAAATGGTTTAAGTAACCTAAAAATGGGTTAAGTGACCTAAAAATGGGTTAAAGTAACCTAGAGGATGAAAGTATAAATAAGATAGTTATGGACTCTTGCATATCATCCTTTTTGTGGATCAATGGAGAGCTTCTAGTGAGATTATCTTGTGGAGTATTGATGGAGAGTTTCTTGTGAGAGAATATTTGGTATGGATATCTTGAGCATGATTGAATATTTATTCCGAGGAAGAGAGAGAGGAGGATCTCATGAATGCATCAAATTTTTGGCAATGTTAGAGATCTTGACGGAAAAATTCTTGGAGCTTTAGAAACCCTAGTTTCTAAGGTATATGCGGGTTGTTTGTGTATAGGGTGTGTATACATTGAAGGTATACAAAGGTTGTATTAGGATAGGGTGCATACAGTGGAGAGAATGGTGAAGACTTGTATTTGAGTTGGTGCCAAGCTCTTGGATGATGAGGCAGGTTCCAGATCTGCATTCTATGTCCTCAGATCTATCACTGAGACACTGGTATGGTTACATTATTGTTTTGATGGATACTATTGTTTGATGTGTTGTGAATGATTAGGGAATTCCTGGTATGGATTCTATGATTTGGTTCAGTTTGATTGATTTGGTTGATGGAGTGAGCAATACTCTTTTGATTCAGTGGTGACATGATTGTTGTGGTATACTAGTTGTTTATACATGATTGAGATAGAATTCATATTGATTTGTTATGGATCATGAACAAGCTATTGGAGAGCTTGGATGTGTTTTGACTGGTTGGTGGGCAGATTGGACAGTCAGAGACAGAAGAGAATGAAATATTGTTTTTAGATGATCTGAGTTGATCTTCAAGGATAAACCCTAACACCTCAGAAGGTATACGCAGGCTGTTGTATACACTGGACGCATACATATGCATGTTGTAGTGAGCCAGGGCGCGTACACACGCGGGCTGTGTTATAACCCTATAATTTATAGGATCATCTGGTGGTTGGAAAAATTTTCACTATTGATGTATGTTGTCTTGCAAATAATATTTCACTCCTGCAAATTATTTTCAAAAAATGAAAAGAAAGAAAAGAAATGAAAACAATAAAAAAGAAAAGAAAAGAATAAAAGAGGGCATAAAAGAAATGGATAAATCCCCATGCAATAATAATGACTTGATCCATACAGTTTAAACATGGCCAAGTCCTTTTGAATTTATGTTGATAGGTTTAGTGAATAATCATGGCTAAACTATTTAATCTTAACGAGGTAGTTAGGTTAGTTGGTGAATAAATTTTATCAAATTGTTCAATCTTGATCAAATAGCCCCAGGGTAGAGTAATTTCTTAGCCCAACAGTCTATTCCAGGCTAAATGTGTAGTTAGGTAGGTTAGGACATAGGCTAGCCAGTTTTTCCTTCAATAAATATGTTTGATCTTCAATGAAAATCCATGATTTTGATGTTTGAGGTTTGTTTCCTAACCACTTGGTGACAAAAATCAAAGGGAAGCGGAAAAAAACCCACAAAAAGAGAAATACCCTAAGTTTGCATTGCACATGTTTGTTTCGCACCTAGAGAATAAAGAGCGCACTAAGATCAACGACTAATCTAGCGGCACATAGATCAATGGTGGACAATGAATTTCGGACCCCTTCAATTGTTCTACCTTTAATGGTGAGGGGCGGTCCGATACGGATAATAAAGAGTGCCCTAAAATCAATGACTGATCTAGCGGCACGTAGATAAATGATGGAAAGAAAATTTCGGACCCCCTCAACCATTCTACCTTTAATGTTGGGGGGGGGGTCCGATATGGAGACTAAAGTGAGAACATAAATCAACAATGAATATAGTAGCACTTGGATCTATGGTCAGCAGGAGATCCTAGACCCCCCCCCNTAATGGTGGGGGGGGGGGGAATCAGATATGGGAGTTTTTTCCCGGCGGGCCCCATCCTAACGTGTCAAAAATATACGATGTCAGACCCCCCTTGCTATAAACCACTTATTGTCATGTCCCCCTCTGACATACTACCATAACGACATTCTTATATCATTGTCACCTCATGATGTCTCATCCCACTAACTTCCCTATAAGTCATGTCTCATAACTCTGTTATCTTGTCCCTTCTATTCACCCATTACAAGTCATGTCCCACTTTCTTATCTTCCAATCACCACCCTCCATGTCATCCAGGTACGCCCATCACCCGTCCTCTACCTACCACCTCATGCCTCAAGTGATATGTTGGCCATTTATTGTAGGCTAACATGCCCGTTAGTTTGTTGACCTGTCTCCCACGCCCAAAGGATACCCATTTACCCAATTGTAACCCTTTTTTCACCATTCACGCACTTCTCATACTCTCTGCACACCAAAAAGCTCTTTTTCCTCACCTTTTCAACCAGTAACCCATCCATAGCCACTGCTTACTAACGCTTTTGTTTCAGTTTGCAGGTACCTGTTGAATCGATGGCGCTGAAATCTAAAAGATCAGAAGTATCGGAAAATCCATTCCTTCCTCCTCCTGTCGATCTTGACCGGATCCTTCTAGCTAACAAAGATTACCTGATCTTAGAGACCAAGTGCGAATTCGATTTCATCGAATTGCATTCATGGTTTAAAGATACATTCGTGGATCAAAGCAATGATATTGGGCTCTGGGAGTCCAATCTCCCCCTAAATCTCTTTCCCCAAATCCACCATTTTCTCGAATTCACCCTCAAATTCCAGGCTCATTACCTCCCCTATCAGAGAGCCATAGTTTCATCATTCAGAGAAACTCTTTTCACTATCACACCCTATTCCATTGATCAAATTATGCAAATATCCAGAGTTGGATCCACTTCTCCTTTCACCTTTGAAGTTTTAACTGAAAAATACCAGAACCTTTCTTTTCCATAGAGAGCACATATTTTTGAGCTTTTCCTCCCACGGGATGCTCAACTTCCCAAGAAAAATACACCTTACCATTCCTCCATGTTTTCAGAAAAGGGAAACCAGGTCACTTCATCATTATGTTGTTTTCTTGGATACTTCTCAGATGAATGGGTGGACGAGCCCATCTTGGGTTACCTATCCATTTTCATTGCCGAAGAAAAAGCCACCATCCAGTTTGACTACAACACTTTTCTAGCAGAGAATATCCATGAAAAGATTTTTAAATTTTCCACAGAGGGAATGTTCCAGTATTCTTCAATACTAGCTTACATGTTCACGTTCTTTCAAGCAGATAGGCTATCTTTCCCAATGCAGAAAATGGACCAAGATGGCAAACCGCAGGTTGTAACCTCTTGGACCTTGCTGCTCAAAAGAAACTCCACAGAGTTTAATTTCAAACAGTTTATTGAGCAGTTTTACCATCCAGTGGTGAGCATGCACTGTGGTAGGTTGGAACCAAGGATAAATGAAGAGATCCAGAGATTCTTACACCTCTTGGACCTCACCAAGTCTGGGGATTGGTACCTGTATCAAAATCACATAGAAATTAGAGTATATGGGTGTGAGTTAGCTCCATACAAACTGCCTAAGTACTTTCCTGTTAGGATATTTTCCATGGAGTATATTAGACAAATGATCAATTCGGATGATATATATCTTGTATCTCTGAAGAAGAAACAATAGTTGAGAATCAATGGGCAGATAGGCCCCTTTATCTGCAATAGTCGAGCTGCTAGTGAAGAGGCAGACAAATTATTAAAGGAGATGAAATTTGGTACCAGTTTCACTTGGCACTATGATCTGTGTGGGATCATTGCAGAGATGAGAGAGAAGAACACAATTTCCTCATATACTCATACACTCAAACTAGAAATTGAGAAATTTGTGAACCAGATAGAGTGGGAGGTGAACACTCTGGAAGATACTGAACAACAGTCTCATCTAACCATGATTTCACAAACAACCACTCCACAAGTACCAAAGGAGAAAAGAACCAGGAAGGATGTATCTCCTTTAGTCACTGAAGTATCAGCAGAGGATTTCCAGGTGTACAAGAAAAGGCCTAAATCTACTCACACCACTCACAAGACTGGAGAGGAAGAGACCCACTCTACAATTGTAGTTGAAGGGGAGAATTCATCACCTTTCTCAAGCAATCATAAAATGATGTCTACTTCCTTCTCAAAGAAGAATACCGACACCACTATGATCACCCAACCTCCACCGGGATCTGTAAAACTGAGCATTTTTGAAAAATATGATTTGATTAAGAATAAAAACCAGATGTTGACCAACAACACCTATGCTCAGTTCTGGAAGAAAATGTCCACAACACATCATAGATTTTTATCATATTTTGACACAGAGAAGGGGAGAATGCACATGGCATTTTTGTAGGCACAAGTGCCCCATACAAAATAAATAACTGATTACAAGAGAGCTACAATGGAATTTAACACCGCAGATGTACATCCATCTGATCAGATGGATCTACACAGGAAAACTGGAGAAATGATTTTCTCAACATTAGCCAATGCTTCCACTGCTATTTTGAAATTACAGGTTTCTCTGAACAATTTTAAAACCCAATTAAAGATGGAGAAAACATCATCCTTTGCAAAGGATAACAGGATTAAATCCTTAGAAGAATTGGTGCTCAAAATTGGGTATGATTACTCAAATGTGAAAGTAGCTGAGGATTTGCTCAAGAAAAATAATGCAGACATAGAATATCTGAGGAAGCAACTGAAATTACCAGTTACATAAGACTCACAATCCAAAGAGATAGTTGAGACAGAAGGGGAGAAGGAGGAATTTCTAAAGAATATCATGGAACAAAATGCACAGATAAAGGAAATGGAGGCGGAGTTGGAAAGGTTAGTAAAGGAGAAGGAACAAATGACACCTATGGAAGTCATCCCACTGAGTGTATTTGTTCTCACAGGAGTTAGCACATAAACTATATCAACAACCACTACAACAAAACTTCCATCAGCCGCTGAACTGATAGCACTGGAAAAGTCTGTAGAGCTAGCAAAATCAATGGAGGAGATGACCCTACAAGGAATAGAAATCAATAGACTGAAAAAAGAGTTTAAGAATCTCCAGGATCTCAAGGCCTCTTACCAAACGAGTTTCAACATTGAAAGGAAAACATCATAAAAGCTCAAGAAGGAAATACAGCAACTGCAGAAGCAAACAGTGGGGGGGGAAACACTAGAAGAAGCTAAGGAGAAAATTTGGATGGATATCTCCAAATCCATAAATGAAATTTGGCCCATGGTGCAAATCATGTTCGAAAAAAATGAACTGATGTTGAGGAGCAGGCAAGCTATCGACAAGATAAAAGGAAAGTTGGGAGAAATTTCCACAGAAGAAAATGAAATCATTAGATTTCTAAATTCGAAGACCAGGGAAGAGCCGGAAGAGCTGAAGATTGAAGATAGGATGAAAACTATCCTCGAAGTCAAGAGGGTTCTGACCAAAAGAGTATTGATGTTACAGCTGGAGGAGAAAGTCTAGAACATGGACATCGGAGTTCAGAAGTTTTTCAGCAAGATTGATGTTTTGCAGAAGAAAGGACTTCCTAGTTTACTGGTCCTAAATGACAAGTTGATGACCCTCCCTGACTACAAGCAGAATATTTCCATGGTGACCAAGGACAGTTCCAAGTTTTTGGGAATACAGGGTAGCATAACAAGCAAGGCGTTCCTAGAGACTTTGCAGCTGGACCTCAGTATCCAGCACGAGATCAAGTATATTTTCATTGCCAAGCATACTTTTGTTAAATATACATAAATGGATGAAATCTACCAAAGACTGCTCAAAGTCACCATTCCCAGTCAGCAAAGATGGGAGGAGTTGTTCACTTTGATCGAATGAGGGATGAGGTGTACAGTCCAACTCAGCATCCAGAGCAGTCAAAGTCACGTGAATGAATCACCAACGGCCTTCCCCAAAATCAACATGATGGATACAACAGATCATCATCAGTTCCTATATTTTTATATCTTGTTATCTAGTTAGTTAGATTTAGAGTCTGCCACGTCCTGATCATTAATGACAAGGTCATTTGTAATTTTTGTTATAAATACTTCAAACTTCAAATTAATGAGGGTTGATCTTTACACCCTAGCAAGTTGTAAGCACTGTAATCTTTATCAGAGATCTACCAGTAATAAAAGGACATTTTCACAGAATTCCTGCGTGTTAGATGTTGGTGATGTTTTCCTTTCTCAGTTGAATTGTTTTCCCTACTTTTGTAATCATTTGTGTTTTCTACATCTGATCGTTTAAAAGAAGTTGAAGTGAAAAAATTATCTTCGTATACTCTGTGTCTGGATTTTAAATATCTAAATGTTTATCTTCTGATGTTATGATTAATAAATTCTTAAATGCTTCTTGGTTATAATTGATTCTCTCATATTTTCTGGTATCCATCATTGTTTTGCTAAAGAATCTAGTAGTTTCATTATCCTACCCCGTGGGAATACCTTTTACAAGTTGTTCATTGATCTCAAAAATTTAAAAAACTGACCCCATAGTCCAATGGATGCGTAAGCAATATTTCATCCATTTATATAAAACAAACCATACAATTCTATCCATTTAGCTAGCCTAATATCTATAACCTAAAAAAAAGTTAAATCTTATAGAGAGATCCCTCTCTGAAACTAGAAGGGCTAGATCCCAGTTTCGAAGTGGTTGGATAAAGTTACCTCTTGAAAATTTCTTCTACAACACCACAACCTCTAGGAATTTACAGAGCCTTAACATAGTGGTGACCATATTGGGGACCTGAAAATACTTTAGATATCCTACGATTTATTTTCCCTAGACATGAAAACTTTATTTTTGAATGAATCATAAAGTCTTAACTTATATAGAGATAATGTTCAGAGGTTGTTAAAGTTTGTATATATTAATTAAAGTTTCCAAAAATAAAATTAAAAATTAAAAATTATGGCTCCTAAAAGGGTTTTCACTAGATCTCATCG
This sequence comes from Picea engelmannii, assembly GCA_009831015.1. Taxonomy (NCBI): domain Eukaryota; kingdom Viridiplantae; phylum Streptophyta; class Pinopsida; order Pinales; family Pinaceae; genus Picea; species Picea engelmannii. Next base: position 400,457 of record ML806290.1, read on the forward strand.
AGACCCAGAACCTGCAATAGCTTTAGACAGTCTCAAAAGATTACTAATAAAGAAAAGAGATGCAGAAGGTTTTGGGAGTCACAGTCCACTTCATAGGTCCCCTTCTCTCCCAGATAAGTTGGTTTTTCTTCAAGATCTTGAGTTTGACATATATTTTGAACAAAGTCTTTTTAGGAAAAAATCTGATAGCTTTGTCAGTGAGACAGTTTTAGATCAAACTGTCTTTCAACCCAGGACCCCTGAAATACTCTCTCCCAGGACTAAATTTGATCAATGTTTTCTCGAGAAGTCTGACAAGCTAGAAGATCTATTTGCGAATCTTGGTTAAGCATTAGACAAAACTTACCTTCAACAGTCAGTCAAACTTTATACCTTGACTATTGTTGCAGGTTTTGTTAAACCTAAAATAGGTCACTTCATCCCTCCTAGCCTTTCATATTATACATCTTTAGTCACTACCCATCCTCTCACACAAGTTGTTGTCCAACCCCCTCCACCAATCATGGCAGAAAGGTATTCTCCATTGGTGTTGGTCGCTCCTTTACATGCCATGCCTCAAGATTATCAAACCATAATTCCTCAGTTTGATGGTACTGGTCCTCTGAATGCACAACAACATGTTGACAAAATGAACAATTATTTTGATTTACAAGAAGTAGATGAAGTTGATGTGCAGATGAGACTATTTGCCCAGAGCTTGACTGAAGAACTGAAGAAGTGGTTCAGAACTTTACATGCTTCTTCCATAAATGACATTGTTTCTTTTCACAGAAGTTTTCTTGACAGGTGGGAGGTAAAGAAAAATCCTCTCCATATCTTATCAGAGTATGAGAATATCAGAAGGAACCAAGGAGAGACAGTGTAGGATTACTGCACTCATTTCAACAATTTGTACAATGCAATTCCAACTGATATCAAACCACCTCAAGGTTTGGCATTAATAAAATTCCCCAATGGATTTGATGCTAACATTTCATATCAGCTAAGGGAAATAAATTATGCTACTCTGGAAGACATGCAGAAAAGCGTTGTTAGTGTGGAAGTGAATCTTTTAGCCAAAATAGCCAGGCAAAGAACAAAAAGGAGGGTTACGATTGAGGACCCTTCCACTTCCTCTTCAGACGCCAAACTAGATTCCCTAGCCAGAGCCATGAAGAGGATGATGGAGAGGCTTACTATAAATGACAGAAACCCACCCAGGGATAACCAGGTCGCTCCTCAAATTCGAAACCCAAACTTTAGAAGAAATCCTCCCCAAATCAGGCAGAGAGATCTAAGGGATCAAAGAGAACAAAGGGGGCCTGATCAACAGATTAGACCACCCCTACAGGAAAAATTATGTTGATGAAGGTGAGGAGGTAGTCGAAGAATTGTATGACACTCATATAAACCTCATGGGAGTTCATGATAATGAATCCATATTTCTTACTCAGGAAGAGCACGAGTTTTTTCTCCTTTCACAAACAGAAGTGGTAAATGAGGAAGTCGAGGAAGAAGAACAACGGGCCTTTGAAAATGCTATAATGGAGGTACATAGGCAGTATAACCTGAGAAACAAGAAGAAAAATGAAAACTCTCCAAAGAAGGTAGCTAAAACAAAGAAGGCCATTGAAACAAAGAAGGCTATTGAAACAGAGAGAATAGTCGAAAACAAGAAAACCTCATAATCATCTCCCAATAAAGTCCCCAAGTGGAAAAATGTTGAATCTCCTACAAAAAGAACTCTCGAGATTTTACAAAGAGAAAAGAAGACTGAAGTTTCATCAACTAGTCAACCAAGTGCTCCTACCCCTAGAACCTCGATGGATAAACCAGAAATGCAAAGCTTAAGCAAAACTCCCACTACTTTCAGCATTCAAGGGGAACTAGCTAAACTGAAGATTCCCATTTCCCTCTCTGAACTGATGAGTAAGAACGCTTACAAGTCACAAGTGATTAAATATTTGAGCATCGAACCAGAGATAGGTACGAAGGCCTTGAATGTAGGATCTACAATTTATTCGAACACGGTAAATCTTGTTGATGATCAACCAGAGCTCTTGTTTGGTCATGAAGTTGATGGTCAAACTAATAACGGTGTCATGTCCCCTTTTTACATCACCCTAAATATTCACGACTTGATACTACACAATGCTATGTTGGATTCGAGCGCCTCTCACACCCTACAAGGACTTGCATTCTTTTGACTCTAGCAAGGTCAAATGCATAGGGCTAATTAAGGATTTATGCATTGCCCTAGCTTAGATCCCAACAAAGAGTTTGGTAATGGATATCGTAGTGGCAGACATTCCCCCAAAATATGGTATGTTACTATCAATATCATGGGGAGCTAAGCTAAAAGGAACCCTGCAGTTAGATATGTCCTATGCCACCATTCTGGTATTCGGACAACAGAGAAGACTGTACAGAGAAACCCTGATGAAGTATATGGTAAGTAGTCAGGAAAAGACACATAATTACCCACTATACTCTGCACACTCTAATCTGGATTCTTTCATTCTGTACAATGATGGTGATTTGGAAGAACAAATCACTCAGTTGAAAGATGATATATATTATTCGAAAGAGGATGAAGCAATCACTGAGGCAAGAAATGTCGAAATGGTGGAAAGTGAGGAACTGCCAGCAGATTTTTGGAGCATAGATTTTGATGGTGCAGTGAGTAAAGAAGGAGATGGAGCTAGAGTTTGGTTGCATAATCACAGATCAAGGTATTCTGAGAGTCATTCTTACAAACTGAATTTCCAATGCACTAACAACGTAGCTGAGTACGAAGCTCTGATGCTCGGCCTGAAATTACTAAAAAACGTTGGTGCCAAATAGATCATGGTAAGGGGTGATTCTGAGCTGGTTATCAAGCAATTCAAAAGTGAGTATGCAGCTAAACATCCCAGACTTAGAGCTTATAGGAATGTTGTTTTGGATTCTCTTCAATGTTTTACTGAAATCGACCAGCAGGTAATGCCTAGGGGACAAAACATACTGGCGGACGGTTTGGCTACATCATCATCTACCTGCAAAATACCCTTTTGTCCCACTCGCCAATACACAGTGGAGGTGAAGTGCAGACCAACTGTGTAAGTTTTAAACCTGGGAAGTAAAGAAATGCATATAGATTCTTAAGCAATACGGAAATTAATCAATGGCTCATACACAGAGTACAGATATTTTTACCGAAAACCCTCAACTGGGAAAACCTTTCTTATTTTCATTATATTGAATTTCACCATTCGCCATACAATATATACAATGTTTTTAGGTATTCCGTAGATACCAAAACCCTAATCCCTTAATCCGGGATTAATTTACAAATCCGCTACAAATAGAAAAAAACTGCCCAAAAAAAATTTTGGGGCGCTGCCCTGAACTGTTGTGCATAACCAAGGGGGGGCATACCTGCCCCCCCCCTGGGAACCCCCTAGGAAAGCGTCAGATGCATTTTTTGTATCTGACGCACCCACACACACACACATGCAAAGAATATAACACATACCCAACAAACTGTTCCAGACAGCATCATATATTGGCAGGTATTCGGGAATGACGATCAAATTGAAGACTTCCTATAGTGTAAGAATGAGTTCAAATGTACAAATATAGATTTAGAAAATGATGATGATGTAAATAAATCTGTTTCTGAAACTAGTAGTGTAAATGACATAGATTCCAAAGAGTTGAATGAAAATAAAGTAGATGCAGATGAATTGAATGAAAATGAGACAGATTCTAGTATTCTACAGTTGAAAAATAATGTGTTACCTAGAGGTCTAGTTCAGCTAGAAGACTTGTTCGATTTTAACGATGTAGCCAAAAAACAAAAAATTAAAGCTAGTGGTAAAGAGGTCGAAGAGTGCAACATAGGAACAGAAGAAAAACCCAAGATGATAAAACTTTCTAAATCTCTGCCCCCTGAGAAAAAACGCAAATACATTGAAATTTTTAAGGAATATGTGGATGTTTTTGCTTGGGGTTATGACGAATTAAAATATTACGACACAAGTATCATACAACATTGGATTCCTATAAAATAAGAACACAAACCTTTCAGGCAGAAACTTAGGAGAATAAATCCCAAGTTGCTTCCCTTGATAGAGAAAGAAATCAAAAAGATGTATGATGCAAAAATTATAATTCCCTTGAGATTTTCTAAATGGGTTTCTAACCTAGTTCCTACCAGAAAGAAAACGGGCGAGATCAGACTTTGCATAGATTTCAGAAATCTGAAGAACTTCTCCCTCAAAGACAATTATCCTTTGCCCAAAATGGACCACATTTTACAAAAGGTGGTTGGGGCCAGTAGGATATCCTTACTAGATGGCTTCTCGGGCTACAACCAAGTCCTTTTCCACCCAGAAGATCAAGAGAAAAAAACATTCACTATGCCTTGGGGAACCTTCATGTATGTGAAGATGCCCTTTGGATTGATGAACGTTGGTGACACTTTCCAAAGAGAAATGGATATTTATTTTGTGGATGAACTTGGGAGATTTATAGTCATTTATCTGGATGATGTGAATGTCTACTCCAAATCTAATGAGGAACATTTGCATCACCTCATACGTGTGTTTGAGAAGTGCAGGAAATTTGGGATTTCATTGAATCCAAAGAAAAACCTTTTCGGGTTAGAGGAAGGCAAACTGTTGGGACACACAATCTCAAAAGACAGAATTAAAATAGATCCCAGCAGGATAGAATCCATCCAGAAGGTGGAACACCCTAGGAACATCAAAGAGCTACAATCATTCATCGACAAAATAAATTTCCTTAGGAGGTTCATACCAAACTTGGCCAAAATTCTTAGGAACATCACTAATATGTTGAAAAAAGACACAAAAATCAAATGGAACATTGAGTCCAAACAGTAATTTGAGCAAGTGAAACGTGCACTCACCCAAGCCCCAGTTCTGATTAGCCCAGATTACACCAAAGACTTTTATCTTTTCTCTTTTGCATCTGAACACACCATAGCAGCAGTGTTGTTGCAGAAAAACAGTGAAGGGTACGAACAACCCATAGCATTTTTCAGCAAATCTTTGAGAGATGTTGCTTTGAACTATAACATATGGAGAATCAAGCTTTTTCTCTGGTGAAATCCATAAAAGACTTCAGAGTCTATATTCTTCATTCTCACACAATTACATACGTTCCAAACATAGTGGTTAAGGATATCCTGACCTAGGATAATCTAGATGGTAGAAGAGGAAAATGGATTGCGGTTATTCTGGAATACGACATTGAAATAAAACCTACTAAAATGATCAAAGGACAGGGTTTGGCCAAACTAATGGTTGAGTCTAATTTTCATGCTCTAGATATTAATTGTTTGGCTGCAATTGACAGATAGGAAGAGCAGGTGACTCCAAACGAAAAGGATGCATTCTTAAACTCTCCTTGGTACGCATACCTCATTTTTGTACTTCATAACTTACAAGCTCCTCCTGGTTTGACTAAGACCAAAGCCAGATTTATTAAATTGAAAGCATTGAAATTTTGTATTCTAGAAGGTAATATTTATTGGAAAGACCCTAGTGGTATCTTGCTTAATTACCTATTAAAAGACTAAGCTGACAAATTTCTTCAAGATTTTCATCCAGGAGACTGTGGTGGGCAGCTGAGCTGGAAGACCACAACTAACAAGATTCTGAGAGATGGTTTTTACTGGCCTACTTTGTTTGTTGACATTCATCAAAAAGTTACTTTTTTCCACAAGTGCCAAATTTTCGAAGGTAAAAGGAAGCTTCTGCCACTCCCTATGAAACCTATCTCAATTGAAGCTCCTTTACAACAATAGGGTTTAGACTTCATTGGTGAAATACATCCGTCTGTTGGAAGATTGGTTGTTTTCATTAATGTCAACCCTAGTCATGGGTTTTGGACTGCAAGATTGATAAATGTATTTGGACATGAAGAACAATGCACATGCATATACAACACCCATGAATGTATAGTATACATCATGTTGTTTTCGGTGGTATGTGGCACGTCACGTGGATCCTCATGGTTGAGGAGAAATGATTTTTGAATATGACAAAGTGAATTGAAGAAGGAAGTACATGTAGGCCCTGAAGATAATTAAAGAAAAGAATTACAAAATAAGAAAGTGTCAGGTCGGCCCTAATGTTAAAAGGAAGCGAAATAAATGGTATAAATAAACATCATTATACATTCATTTGATACAAGTCGAATTTCAGAGGAAATAAGAAGAAAAGAAGGCCAGATTTCAAGGGAGGATGAAGATTTTTGGTGATGTGTTCTAAGACATATCAAGGTACCTCTGGTAAAACGTTTAGCTCTTGATTCGCTATAATTATGGAGATACACTCTGTGGAAGATAGGGTTTGTGACCAGTCCTAAAGCTAGTCAATAAACAGGCATTCTAGGTAAAATAGTCATAACTTCTTCATACAGAATCCAAATGAAGTGGTACTACTTCCATTGGAAAGAGTACAAACTGTAGTTTCTTGTGTACAATTTTCAGAATCGGATGTTAAATATTGAGCGTGGGGCATGCTGTACAAGTTGGGTCTTCTGAACAGACCAAAATTGAATAAAGTCTACCATTCTTTCTATAACCTCTTTTTGGGGAGGATTCAAGGAGTGAAAATTGGAGGCATTTCAGAAAATACATTGAGTAATATTATCTACAGGATTAGAGTACTCCAAGAATTGAAGAATTGCAGAAATTGAAGAAGTCTCAGGAAGAATTATCAGGTTCTATGTAATGATTGGTTGATGGTGATGATTTAATGTAAATTTTTATTATCTCTCATATATTATTGGGTGGAAGGAAGGAGAAAGGATGGAGAGTTCAACTCTCTCTTGATATTGGAGGATTGTATCTTCCTCTTGGAGTTTTATCCCTCCCTTTACATTTGAAAGCTGTAGCTACCTTTGGAGTTCATTACTTCCCTTGAACAATAACTATTGATTATTTCTCATATATTTTGCATGGTGTATTGTGATGTATTGGTGTAACTCTTATACTATTGTTCATTGCCCATTAGATATAGTTGAATGGTTTAAGTATAAGTTTAAAAAGGATTTTAATTGTACTTGATACTGATTCACCCCCCTCTCAGTATCAACAATTGGTATCATAGCGGGTTACCTTCAATACAGTTTAACCACTGGAAGGAAGATCCTATGTAGAAATGGAAGACAACATTCCAAATGGGATTCCACCATTTTATGGAAGGAATTTTGAATACTGGAAAAATAGAATGGAAACTTACTTGAAATCTCTTGGGGCAGATGTTTGGTTCTCAGTTGCTTTAGGATACAATGCTTTGAAGAAACCAAAGACTACATCTCAAAAGGAAGCAAAAAGGAACAACAAACTGGCAATAAATACCATCCTGGATGGATTGACAAATTCAGTGAAATCCAAGGTGGGATCATGTGCATCAGCAAAAGAGCTTTGGGACAAGCTACCAGACCTTTATGCAAGGGAAGAAGCAGAATAAGAACAAGAAGTTGAAGAAGATTACAACATCTTAGATTTCAAAGAAGAAAATAGAGGTCAGTTCTTTTGCTTTAATTGTGAAGGAGTATGACATGTTGAATTTGAATGTCCTCATCCAAGGATTGAAAGAGATGAAAATGAAGAAGAAGAAAATCATGAAGTAGAAATGATTCAACAAGAATATGAGAATCTTAAAAAATTGAAGCATGTTGAGATTGAAAATAGCAAGCTCAAAAACAAGCATAGAAAACTAAGAAGTGAATTGGGTAATTATGAAAAGACAGTTGTAAGCTTAAAGAAACAATTAGAAGTATTTTAGAAACTAAGAGAAGAAACCATTTCCTTGAAAAATATACTCGAAGAAGCAAGAAGAATAACAGAAGTAAATAAGGTCCAAATGATAAATAAAGAAGAAGATTGTGAGAAACTTGAACAAGAAGTTGTCTCATTGAGGAAGAGCTTAAGAAAATCTCAAGTGCCAAAATAATTAACACATATTGGATGCATGGGTGAAAATTCATACAAAGAAGATGAAAATACCAACAAGAAGGTTGAAGAAAGAGCTACATAGACAATTGATGAGAAGTGGACTAGGATACCAGAAAGAAGGAATGATTACAAAAGAGATGAATATCCAAGAAGACCTCCTACCTTCAGGAATCAAAGAAGATTCAATCAGTATGAAGGAAACTATAGAAGAGTATATCATGAACCCAGATGGACTACATCACAAATAAGGTCACTTATTCCCATGTATCAAAATTTCTTTCTTGGTCATTGTTATACTTGCAAAAATTTTGGACATAAGGCAATTAATTGCAGAATCAATGAAAGGAACAAATACGCAAGAAACATGAATGGTGTAAACAGAAGATATGGAAATAATCGTGGATTTGTCAACAAAAGTTATATTTCATTTTACCCGTTGATGGAAAAAAATATTGTATGCTACAAATGCATTTATCTTGGTCACAAAGCACGAGATTGCAGATATATGAATGAAGATGTCCCTATGCCAACCATAGTATGGAGAAGGAAAGAGATTCCAAACAATGAAGATTTGTCAAATAGCATTGACCGCTGAAGAATGTAAAGAAGAAGATGAATGGTACATAGACAATGGATGTTCTTCACACATGACCGGGGATCAAGACAAATTCATCAGCTTGAAGAGAAAGGGTGGAAACGTTGCATTTGGAGATGATTCATCTGCCAAAATACTTGGAGAAGGTGGTGTAGATCTTGGAAGAAAAAATGTAAAAGAAAAGAATGTTCTATTGGTTGAAGACTTGAATCATAATCTACTCAGTGTTAGTAAAATGTGTGATCAAGGATACACTCTTACGTTTGAATCCCAAAAATGTAAAATCAGAGAAAATAACTCAGGAATATTAGTTGCAATTGCAACAAGAAGACCAAACAACATATACATCCTAGACATGAAGAAGAGAGAGAAGATAGAATCCACACAAAAGGATTCTACGAAAGAAAATGTCCCAAAGACCAAAAATAAGGATGAAGTATTATTGAGTGCCACATGTTCAGGGGGAGCAGCCCCAAAGAAGAAAGTTACATTTTTCCATTAAACTCAGGGGGAGCATCCCTAACCTTTGTCATTGATGTCAAGGGGGGAGATAAATTGGGATCATGATGATAGGGGGACCATGAGTGTTTCCATCAATGACAAAGGGGGAGATTGTCGGAAGATTGGTTGTTGTCATTGATGTCAACCCTAGTCATGGGTTTTGGACCAGAATATTGATAAAGGTATTTGGACATGAAGAACAATGCACATGCATATACAACACCCATGAATGGATAGTATACATCATGTTGTTTCCGGTGTTATGTGGCACGTCACGTGGATCCTCATGGTTGAGGAGAAATGAATTTTTGAAGATGACAAAGTGAATTGAAGAAGGAAGTACATGTAGGCCTTGAAGATAATTAAAGAAAAGAATTACAAAATAAGAAAGTGTCAGGTCAGCCCTAATGTTAAAAGGAAGTGACATAAATGGTATAAATAAACATCATTGTACATTCATTTGATACAAGTCGAATTTTAGAGGAAATAAGAAGAAAAGAAGGCCAGATTTCAAGGGAGGATGAAGTATTTTGGTGATGTGTTCTAAGACATATCAAGGTACCTCTAGTAATAATTTCAGCTCTTGATTCACTATAATTATGGAGATACACTCTGTGGAAGATAGGGTTTGTGACCAGTCCTGAAGCTAGTCAATAAACAGGTGTTTCGAGTAAAACAATCATAACTTCTTCATACAGAATCCAAATGAAGTGGGACCACTTCCATTGGACTTTAGTTTCTTGTGTGTGAGTTTCAGAATCAGATGTTAAATATTGAGCACGGGGCATGTTGTACAAGTTGGGTCTTCTAAACAGACCAAAATTGAATAAAGTCTACCATTCTTTCTATAACCTCTTTTTGGGGAGGATTCAAGGAGTGAAAATTGGAGGCATTTCAGAAAATATATTGAGTAATATTATCTACAGGATTAGAGTACTCCAAGAATTGAAGAATTGTAGAAATTGAAGAAGTCTCAGGAAGCATTATCAGGTTCTATGTAATGATTGGTTGATGGTGATGATTTAATGTAAAGTTTTATCTCTCATATATTCTTGGGTGGAAGGAAGGGGAAAGGATGGAGAGTTCAACTCTCTCTTGATATTGGAGGATTGTATCTTCATCTTGGAGGTTTATCCCTCCCTTTACATTTGGAAGCTATAGCTACCTTTGGAATTCATTACTTCCCTTGAACAATAACTATTGATTATTTCTCATATATTGTGCATGGTGTATTGTGGTGTATTGGTGTAACTCTTATACTATTGTTCATTTCTCATTGGATATAGTTGAATGGTTTAAGTATAAGTTGAAAAGGTTTTAAATTGTACTTGATACTAATTCACCCCCCTCTCAGTATCAACACCGTCCTCTGTTAGGACCACACAATGTACCTTTTTGCCTATACTTTTTGCCACCATTATACTCTTGATCACCTACATTTAGACTCATACTATCACTTTAACTGATCATCTCAAAGGTATACAATGTCCCTTCTCATTACTATACTTTTAATCTGTTTTGCATGATATTTTACATCACTCTCATACTTAACTATTGATTAGAAATGCATAAGTGTCCAAAACTGCAGATTAGCATTTGAGGCCTATTGTTGAAACACAGAACTGTCCAAGGTCGTTGTTGCTAAAACACAGAACTGATGCTGAAACATGAAGCTGCTACACAGTCTGAGGTCGCAGATGCTGAAACACAGAGCTGCTACACAGTTCGAGTATGCAGATGCCGAAACACGGAGCTTCTACACAGTTCGAGGATGTAGATGCTGAAACACAGAGTTGTTACACAGTTCAGAGTTGCAGATGCTGAAACACAAGGAAGCCGCCACAGTCAGCGGTCAACGCAGTCAGAGCGCAATTCACGTGGTTGAAACAACCCGCGAATTGCGATGCTGAAACAGCATCAGCAACGATGAGAAGAAGCTGTTACACCAGCCGTAACAGCAATACCTCGTTCAGTTCCTGTAATAGCATTCGGTTGCGTGAGACTAGGATATCCTATGCTGATTTAGAAAGAAGATCTGATTTAGGATAGGATTCGGATATGCATTGTAATGATTGTACCGAAGGGATTTCCTCTTTAAATAAGAGGAAATCACCATTCGAGGCATTGAAGTTTTTATGTATTGAAGCAACTCTAGAGAGCGGGACGTATTCTATCCTTCCAATTTGTAATGTGATATTTCGACAGATGAATATAAGACTGCTTTGAGTATCCTTCTCTAGCTTTTCGTTCAGGGGAATCTTGTGAGAAGGGAGGTCCCACCTTCTTCACAAGATTCACCCATTAGTTAGAAGTGTGTTAGCATAATTTATGTTCATGTTTTGTTTAACTGTCGTTTGCTGAAACACTGTTTTTAATGGATTCCACTTTGCTGAAACACTACTGACTCTGTCTTAGTTTATTGAATGGAATTTGTAATTCTTTTTATCAGCAATCTTGTTTGATGATTTTATGAGGCTACCAGAGATTTGGTTAAAGATTCCTACTCAGACAGGAAGGAATCAACACCTTGTCTTATGTAGATTTAATTTACTACTGCAAGTGTGCTAGCCAGAGATTTGGTTAAAGGGTTCCTGCTCAGACAGGAAGGAATCACAACACCTTGTCTTCTGTAGATTTCATTTACCTCTGCAAGTGTGTTAGCCAGAAACTGGGTTAGGGATCCCTGCTCAGAAAGGAAGGGATCAGACTGCTCTGTTCTCTGTAGGCCTCAACCTCACAAGTGTGCTAAAACAGAAATAAGGCTCAAGGCTCATGCTTAGAAAGAAAGGAACTAGGTGGCTTTGTTCTCTGTTAAATAGAGTTAATCGTTGTCTGCATTACTGTTTTCATGAAAGAGTGTTAGTACTGAAGTGTCTATTTGAGAGTAAGGGTCATGTTCTCTAATTACAGAATAGTTGTTCTTTCCCATTGCAAGTGTTATTTTAATGTAATCCAGGATTCTTATTGTAGTGTCCCCAAGGCCGAGCCCCGTTGCAGATCATGTTATATGCAAAGAATTGTAAATATGTTCTATAGGCTGGTGAGCCAATTTTTGAATAAGCTGTAAGCTTATGAGTTTTGTTAGGCCAGGGAGCCTAAGCACCGAAGGCCAGGAGCCTGTTGATGTACTTGTATGTATGCATGTCAATTAATAAAATATAAATACCACCAGTGTAGACCGTCCACAATGAAAGAGTGATGAGGGACTGAGCGTCCACAGAGTGGGCAAGGAACTAGGGGATGGAAGGTGGGAAAGGGGCTGAGGGTGGAACCTAGGGGCTAAGCCTAGGGGGCTTAGGCCTGGAATAATATTTTATTATTATTCCTAAAAATCCATGTGCACATTATGTTAACCTAAGTCCTTTGGAAGGGCCCGTGTTTTCC
>ML806290.1:485360-525351 GCA_009831015.1 Picea engelmannii
CATTATATTCTCTCCAGGAAGACTACAGTGATTTCACATTGTAACCCCATGCAACACATATTGACACGTCAATTGTTGGGGGGCAAGTACTCCAAGTGGATTGTTATTCTCCAGGAGTTCGATTTGGAATTCGATCGCGCCACATCGAAGAAATCTCTAGTTTTTGCTGAGTTAATTTGTGATTTTCCCCACACTGCCACGGAAAAGGTAGCAGTTGATTCGTTACCTGACGAGTCAGTTTTCCTTATCAGTACCGACGATATTTGGTACGGAGATATCATTATATATCTCCAAACTCAAATTTTCTGGCCTAATTTGTCCAGTAATGAACGACGTCATGTCCATTACCAAGAACGTCATTATATTATCCTCGGTGATACTCTTTACCGTCGAGGTATTGACTCTTTCTTTCGGCGTTGTTTGAATTTTGACGAAGTTGAGAAAGCGTTGAATGACTGCCATTCAGGAGCACGTGGTGGTCATATGTCTGGGTATGCTACTGCTCAGAAGATCTTATGTGTAGGTTACTTTTGGCCTTCCCTATTCACTAACTACATTACTGCTGTTCAGAAGTTTCATGCCTGCCAAACCTATAATCAGAAGATTCGATCACACCCTGCTCCCCTTCATCCTGTAGTCTCAGTAGGTCCTTTCACTAAATGGGGCATTGACTTCATGACATGTCACCCTCACTCGACTGGGGGGCATGGTTACATTATTGTAGCTGTTGATTATTTCACAAAGCGGGCCGAGGCGATGCCGACATTCGATAATACTGGGAAGACTGCAGCCTTATTTCTTTTCAACCATGTCATCACTCGTTTTGGTGTTCCTCAGGCTATCGTTACCGATCACGACAGTCATTTTAGAAATAATATGATGTCTGAACTTACAGACAAGTTGGGCCTTCATCATGATAGCTCAATGCCCTATTATCCACAGGCCAATGGCCAGGTCGAAGCCATCAATAAGATTCTTATAAATATGATTCGACGGATTATAGGAATCCATAAAACCAGCTGGCACACGATGTTATTTTCGGCATTTGGGCATATCGGACATCTGTTAAGTCTGCCACAGGATTCACGCCTTTTCGATTAGTTTATGGCATGGAAGCCATTCTGCCAATAGAATGCGAGATACCATCTTTGAAGCTAGATGTATAACTCTTACCTAATACTTCTGTCGAAGAGGAACGTCTGTTTTATTTGATGCGATTAGACGAGACTCTCCGTGACGCTACTCTTGTAATAGAAGCCCAGAAGAAACATGTTAAGGCACAGTACGACAAGCATGTCAAACCTCGTGTCTTCTCTGAAGGCGATCTTGTTCTTCTATATGAATAAGATAAAGATGTCTTAGGAGCTGGTAAATTCGAACCAATGTGGCGTGGGCCTTATATTGTTAGCAAAGTTTTGGAAAAAGGATCGTATGAGCTAGTGGACTATGATGGTGTGCCTTTGAGTGAACCCAGGAATGGGTTGTACTTGAAGAAGTACTATGCATGAGTCATTTGTGCATGAGTACTATATTTTTTTGTATCATATTGAGTGTGTGTGATTACTTTAGTTTTTCCTTTGACGTTATCTGGTTTCTGCCCTTACGTGACGTTGTGTTTGATTTCCAAATGTCGGAGTATTCGCTACCTTATATTGGCTTCACCGACGGTGCTAGTCATAGTACTCGGAACCTAGCTTCCGCTGCTTGGGCAATCTATGCCCCGACAAATGAACTCATATCTCTACGAGGTATATGTCTTGGCCGAGCAACCAACAATATTGCATAGTATAGCGTCGTGGTTGAATTATTGGTTGATGTTATCTCTCTTTGGATTCGTTATTTGGTTGTTCGTCTTAACTCGCAGTTGGTAGTACTACAACTCAGTAATGTATATTCTATTCGAAGTCCTACTCCATTAAGGATATATTTGCGGATTCGCCTCTTGGAAAGACATTTTGATTACATAGAATATCAACACATTTCGAGAAGTCTTAATACATTGACAGACGCTTTAGTTAATTATGTGTTAGATAGGCATTTAAATCATTTGTAAAATCAAACACATTAAAATGTACACAATTGTAAAGTAAGCCGGTAGAATCCATGTATATATATATAACGGTCAAAGTTTGTTTTTACAAAATGTGTCCGAAGACCAAAATATCAAAAAATGAATCTCTTGGATTCTACATGGTGACATCACTAATGATGTTCACGATAGCATGCTAAAGTCCTGGCTACTCTGCGGAGTAAACGACCCATAGAGGCAGAGACTCCTACGGTGTGACGTTGATCGCGTCGTGGCATCTCCTCCAGAGGCATCTCTGGAACATCAGACATAAGGCCCTCTAAGTTTTGCTCCACTGTAAGGTAGTCCTCGGCATACTGGGGGACTGGAACTGCTGCTTCTCCTCGACGCTGAACAGGAGAACTATCGGCTGGTCTGTATGCCCCAACATCTGTGTTATCGGTAAAACTTTGGTGTTAGTCTTTCGAGGATTTTATAAAAACCAAAAACATTTAATATGATGAAAATACAAAAACATCTAAAAAGTTAAAAAGTTGGTGTACTTCTTACCAATATCCCCCCACTGTGCATCTTCAGGAAGGGAAAGCTCAGGATCACCGCGAAAGTCCAAGCTAGCATACGCATAATCCTCAATCATCAAGACCTGGCCTTGGAGCCAGTCAAAGAAACGATCTTCATACCTGATGATAGGTCCTGTCACATGCCTGGCCATGAGTTGGTACCATCATAGCATCCGAGGATCCCTGGGACTCGGAAAGTGCCAATCTGCCTGAAGTCTATACACGGGAACCTTTTCGCAGAAGAAGGACACTAGCAGCGATCCATAGCCAAACTGCTTTAGGTGTCCATGCCTACTTTTTGTCAGTTGTTTCTTGAGGTTGTGAAACACTGCGTCAGCCCAGTTGAAGACACGGGGCTCGACACACTCGAGAGAATACTGAAAGTAGCTTTGTAGAGCCATATGAGGGGCAGCACTGCCTGCCATCCCAGCTATAGTGAAGAGTATGGTCCAGAGAGTTATATCTGTCACTCCCCAGATGGCCACTTTTCCTTTCTTTCGTTCTGCTTCTGGCACGCAATACTCTCAGCAATACTCGCTCATTTTCATGCCACCCCTACGACTGCCTGTCAAACTGACATGAGCACCTCGTCTTGACAACCCAGTCAGGAAGTAGATATCTTCATTATCAATCGTCAATGTGTGGGCACCCACATTAAAGACCTTCTGATCCGGATCCCACATCCGGACTAAATGTTCCAACAATCGAACCTGGGCTCTCATGCCCGGTATGCGGAAATACTTTAGGAGACCGTGATATCTTAAAGCGACAATGGTTGGAGGGTGATTCTCGGTGATAGAATTGTCATCCTCGTGTTCCCTTTCTCTCCATTCGAGCACCATGGTGATGTTATTAACCTGCATGGCAACCATGAGAAGATAGTTAATAATTTGAAACATGGAAAATTTTGGTTTAAATGGCTAAATATTATACAAATTTTTGGGCACTGTGTTGTTCGCAGGTGAGTTATAACGCACAGTGCATACTTCCCGCACTGTAGCTTAAGCTCACCTGCGGGAATGAATACTTCCCGCAGGCCCCATATGGGCAGCCTGCGGGAATCCCCATTCACGCGTAGGGTTTCAAAAAATCAGTTAAAACTCAAAATTTAACCACTAAAATCATAAAATTAAACCATGAAAGGCTAGGGAATTGAGGACTTACCAATCTGATCCAGACGGTTTGTGAAATGATGCCCCGAAGCTCCCGAAAATCGACAGCGAAGATCGGAGGTAAAATGGGAATTTTTGCACTAAAATGGTAAATGGGTAAAACATATGGTAAAAATGAATAGTAAATTTTGTTTTATTTTACTTTTTACCATATTAAAAGTGGGTTTTTTGTATTTATTCACTATTTTACCCTTATTTCTAATACGAAAGTGAGTGAAATTACTTGTAGGTACCCAATGCAGATGTTTATGGATGAAAAACTTTTGCGATATGATGCATTTTTGTTTGTTTCCTATGGTTTTGATATCACACCTCAAGTGCCTTTTATCCGTTCTTGCACTTGCGAAAAACCTAGAACGTGATCAAGCGTTGTTTTATCTCTTTTCCGGGCTCGTTATGGTTATACGAAAAAGGAACCCCCCTGGATTTAACTTTAAGCTCTTTTCATGACTCCCTAAATATGAAAAGATCGCCGAGTGATCTTGCTCTTTTCACACTCGTTAAAGTATTTGAAATTACGCGTCCTTCGAGCAATCGTTTACCCCTTTTTCGGTGTCGTTGGGCTATTGTACGAAAAAGGAACTGAGAGAGTTCTCTTTTGAGTGTTTTTCCAAACTCTATAATCCTAAAAAACCTTCGAGTTTTCTATCTCTGGACTCGTTAAACAAACATTGACTGACCCGTGATGGGACAGAACCACTCCTTCTTAGGGTTCGTTAAAAATACTCCGAGGGACTCGTCCGAAGGATGATCTTATATCAACAAGCATATGTGATCCTCTTCAAGATTGCATAAAAATAAAGAGGTACTTGCCAAAAATGGTGGGGGAAAATTTGGGAAAGGGATATGTTTCGTTTTTGTGTTAATTGGCAGTAAAATGTCGCTCTTGAACATGACACCCGCTATTCATCATTTGAAGCCGGTTTGGGGAAATCCATCTACCTGTCATTCGATTCAATAACAAGGTCTTTCCATGTGTCGTCTTTGAGTCAATGCTTAAAAATAATTTGTCGTGTCATCCATATGTTCAAGAGCAGTGCAAACCTCTTTTGAGTCGGCCATCTGCAGTTATATTTTCTTTCCGTGTCGGCCTTCCCTGTGTCCAAAGTCCAATTGTCTCATGCTCTGTTTCACTTACAAATCCTGTTACTCATTTCATGTCACTGATGTGGGATACATCAAGGCCCTCCTATGACGAGTCTTGTTCTGTCGACTGTAGCACATTATCCGGAATTAAGACTTAGAAATTATTCAGTACCTTGAAGCTTGCATGCCTCAATGGCAAGTTTCTCACTTTCGACAGTGGGTTTACATCATTGACCCTTGATCGAGAGATTCCGTCGAGTGTTCGACATCAACTCATTTATTCACAGTCGATGGATTTTATTATAGTACCTTGGGAGTCATTTACATTAATGGTGATTTCCCTCACACTTGTTAACGGTATACATCAATGACCGGTAATCAAGTGGTTTCTACCATGTTCGACTTCGACACATGTAATCACATGGTTAGATTCGTACTTTGGGCGAAGAGATTGAAGACCCTGGATATTATCTTTGTGATCCAGGTTGCGATGGAGTATACATTATTTGCGACACATAGATCCACTATGTATGATTCGTGGCTATGTCTTCTTGACTGAAAATTTGCCGCACAGATCCACAATGTATTCAGGTGGCTATGTTGTATAGTGACGACATGGATCCACAGCGTATGATTGGTGGCCATGAAATTGGTTCATAATGTCATCCTTCTATGATCTGAGTATGGGAATGCCTACCTCGGAATTGATACATATGATATTTTGCTGATGCTTGAATGTTTGCAGGTCTCTGATTAGATGTGCTTTTGGTTCTTGACACACACATGCAGCTTACAAAGTCTATCGACTGTCACTGGTTCCGCTCTCAGACTTTGGGGGGCATTCTATTATCCAAAAATTTGGTCATTGTGATGAGGTCATGATGATGTTATGATCATGGAAAATCAATCTCTTTACCAAGAACACCTTCCTGAGAAAAGTTACAGTTGTCTTCTTCTAGAATTTACATTTTGAAACATGTTCGCAGGCTGCTTATATACTCACCTGCAGGAATGCTTGTTTCCCACAGGCTTCCTTAAGCCGGGGTGAGAACTTCCCGCACTGTACTCATGGTTAGGGTGTGGACATAATTTTAAAGGGGAAAAAGATAAAGATCTCGAATCTTCTAGAAGGGAATCTTCTAGAAGGATGAGTTGGCTTTCGAGTGGTTACTCAAGTACTGTCATTCCAGATATCTTGGGATCATTCCCTATCCAAGTAACTAATTTATCTCTTCCTATATATTGAGGAGATTTCTCATGGAAAGGGTTAAGTCAAGAAGATCAGCAAGTTAGCAAGAGATTGATTAAGAGAATTAGTGCAAGACTGTATGGAGGACTGATGCTACAGCAGCAAGAGACAACAGCAAGGTCATCACATGTGGTAGATATTCTTCATGCATGAGCAAGTGTGTGTGTCAGAGCTAGAAGCCTTCGAAAGGAGACCTATGACATCAAGGCTCGGGTTGTAAGTTTCTCTTTCAATTAATGCAATACAGTAATATGTCCCTTTCCCATAAAGATGATGTCACTTTATTACATAATTCCTTGATCATATGTATAGACTAGTCGTTGAATATCTTAACTTGTCTTTACTTTGATTGGTTCGTTTTGTTGTGATCTGGATGGGACGAGAGCATTGAAGCGAATCTTGGAACAACAGAGACATAAGGAAAGCGATCATGTTTTATTGTGATCTGGACGGGACGAGAGCATTGAAGCAAATCTTGGAACAACAGAGACATGAGGAAAGTGATCATAAGGTATGTTCATAACCCTTATCTCTTAGTTCATTCAATAGGCTAGATCTAGGGAAAGTGTATTATTCTGTCCTGTTTTGTTCTAGATACCAGGTGGATCTAGGGAGGTCGGTTAGTGTCCGCACCTACGGACTTATCCTATAATAGCAGGAGCATGTGGTTAGAGAGGTAGGTTTGGAATTGCTTGAGGACAAGCAATTTCAAGCAGGGGAGACTGTAATGTCCCCCACCTCTTAGAGAGATGATGAGTAGACTCAGTGGCCTGGGCACCCCCACTAGGTCATAGTCTCACACTGAAGGGGGGAAGTCAAGAAGTTAAAAGTTATATTTTTAAGTTGACTTAAGAAAGGAAAAGGATAAAGGAGTAAAATATAACTCAACAGAAGAATAGAATATTAACCCTGGGAGTTAACCTAACTCAACAGATAATTAGAAGGAAAAGTATAAGTAAGAGGTTGGGGTGCACCTATTACTCATTCTGGTTTTGGATTAGCATTTGCTATTGCTCTTGAGCATTCAGTTTGGGGGTTTTGCTGTACAAAACCTTGGGAGAAACTCAGTGGTGAAATATCCACTCACCTTGTTCCACAGCTTGGTCTAGGGGATGAAAGACTCCTCCACACCATTCTAGTCTCAGGGCCAGTTTATCGAGGGAGGTTCGATCCAACTTATCCTGAGGGCCTAGGGACATTCCGATGTTGGGTTTTGTTTGCAGGGGCATGACCATCATTTTGAGGGATTTTCTGGAGGGTTCTCATCATTCTATATTTGTCTGCAGATTGGGACGTCGTGGAACCATAGGGGACATCCTGTGATTCAGTAAAACTTAGATCTAGGGATATCTGCTTGAGATCTGAGCTCGAAAGTTCTCCCACAGGATTCTCATAGCCCGATCTATATTTATGGAGATTTTCAGAGCATTTCGAGGCCTCCTTCATCAGGGCCGAACCAGCTAGGGTTTTAGTCATCCAGTGGGGCACCCAATTCAGTGGGAAATTCAGATATATGGATATTGAGATGGATCTTGGAGATTCACACACCTGGGTTATTCTTACCATTGCCCGAACTATATTCTGGGAGAGTTTCAGAGAATTTGGAGGCCTCCTTCATCAGGGCTGAACCATCTAGGGTTTCAGTCATCCAGTGGGGCACCCCATTCAATGGGAAATTCAGATCTACGGAGATTGAGAGGGATCTTGGAGATTCAGGCACCTGGGTTATTCTTACCATCACCCGATCTATCAATTGGCATATTTCTTAGGGTGATTGGACACTTTTGGCAGCAAGGCCGAGTTATTGAGGGTTTCAACCTTCTATTGGAGCGTGGCATTCTTCAGCTGGAGAGTTTGGCATTCAGATCTACTTGTATTGATCTTCATTTCTTATTCAGCCTTTGGAGGCATTATTTTGTATTAGTGGGAGCATTTTGTAGCATCTCATATCTATTGCTTGTACAGCCATCTGAGGTTTATGCCAGATCGGTCATCTATTGTATTGATCTTACATTGCTCATAATAAAAAGGTCGGATCTTTGCTTGTGCTTCTACATATTGAATATATTGTGATCTCCATGTGTTGATGAATCTTGTATGCACTTAATAACTCAATAAATTAGTAGTAGTTAGTGGTTCCAAGAAATAATTTGGCTTGGGATCATTACAGAGCCAAGGCAGGTTCATTGGTTAACAACAAAGCATGTGCTCAAGTACTTGAAAGGTACAATGGATTATTGGTTGAGGTATCTTAGAGATGATGGAGTAAGGCTATAGGAATATTCAAACTCAGATTGGGTAGGGAGTGCAGTAGATAGGAAAAGAACACCAAGGTGTTTCTTTACATTGGGATCGACAATGATTACATGGTTCAATAGGAAGAATACTTTTGTAGAACTCAATTTAGTAGAGGCAAAGTATATGGAAAATAGTATGGCTAGTTGTGAATCCATTTGGCTTCGCAAATTGCTTATAGGATTATTTGATCGAGAGTTGAAGCCCAAAGTGATATACTATGATAATCATAGTTATATTAAACTCTATGAGAACACAATATTCTATGATAGGTCCAAGCATATTGATATCATGTATCACTTCATTTGAGATAGGATCCAGAAGGGAGAAGTCAAGATTTAGTATGTTTCCATAGATGAGAAGGTTGAAAACATTCTGACTAAACCCTTGCTTAAAGTGAAGTTTGTATTCTTCAAGAAAAAACTTGGAGTAGTTTAGAATACCTTCCTCGCTAAGAGGGAGTGTTGATTTTTGTAGCATCGAACATTTACTTTCACATAGGTCTAAGTGTTTAGACATGTGGAATTCATCCAAAGCCTTCTACCTTGGGAATGTGATTCCTTTGATGCTGCTTAAAATCGTGCCACTTTTCCAACTGCCTGCATTACATCTGGTCTGGATGTTATCAGATATAATAAGCTACCAATCATTGACCTGTATTTCCTCTGGTCTGTAGAATTTGAATCATCATCTTTTCTCAACTTCCAACTGGTTTACGTAGGAGTTGTAACTGGTTTGTAATCTTCCATTCCAAACCTCTTTAGCATTTCTATGATATACTTAGTTTGAGAAATACAATTCCTTGGTTTCTTTGACATATCTGAAGACCCAGAAAGAAGGATAGTTCTCCGAGTAATGACATTTCAAATTCATTCTACATATCATTTGCAAATTTCTTGCTTAACTTGTCATCATTACTTCCAAAAATAATATCATCAACATAAAATTCAATTACTAAAATACTATGTTGAGTTACCTTGATGTAGAGGTTGTTGTTCACACTTCCTTTTTTGAACCCTACCTGCTATAGATATTTATCCAGTCTAGAGTACCATGCTCTAGGAGCCTGTTTTAGACCATAAAATACCTTCTTCAATTTGCACACGTAATTTGCGTTCTTTGACAACCAAAATCCTTCTAGTTGTTTGATGTAGACTTCTTCTTCAAGTTCCCAATTCAGAAAAGATGATTTCACGTCCATTTGATACACTTTAATATTCTTGGAGCATGCATAAGCTAAAAGTAATAAGATTGCTCCCATTCTGGAAACTGGGGCAAATGCCTCTTCAAAGTCTATTCCTTCAACTTGTGCGTACCCTTTACATACCAATCTGGCTTTGTTCCTTGTAACCTTTCCATCTTCATTCAATTTATTTCTGAAAACCCACTTTGTGCCAATCACATTCTTATTCTTTGGTCTTGGAACCAATTCCCAGGTGTTATTCTTCTCTATTTGATCCAATTATTCATCCATGGCCTTATTTCAGAATTCATCTTTGTTGGCCTCTTCAAAATTGCTTGGTTCAATTGTAGATAAGAGTGTTAGGTGTGTTTGTTTTGGTGAACATATTCTTCTTCTAGTCTTAACTCGTGCATCTTTGTTTTCGATAATCTGATATGAAGGATGATTCTTTTGTACTCATTTGCTAGGTGTATTTGGAGGCACTTGCTGAAATTTCTCTTCTACTTCTGTTTGATCCTCTTCATCTTCCCCTTCTACTTCTTCTTCATCTTCTTCTTCTTCTTCGTAAAGCTATTCCGTTGATTCATTTTCTTCTTCCTTTAATTCTCGTCCACCTATTTCGTCAATTGTTATGTTGATGCTTTCCACAACTTTGTTCAATCTTAGATTGTAACACTTGTATGATTTCCTTGTACTTGAGTAACCAACAAGTAATCCTTTGTCCACACGAGAGTCAAAATTTCCCATTCTTCCATCTTCTCCTTTGATGTAGTATTTGCTTCCAAATATTTTGAAGTGCTTCACATTTGTTGGTCTTCCTTTCCATATCTCTTAGGGATTTTTCTCATTGTTGTTTATCAGCATTACTCTATTTTGAATGTGAGTTGTTGTATGCACTACATGTGTCCAAAAAATATCTGTCAATTTGGAATCCATTAGCATTGTTCGAGCCATTTCCTGTGTAATTAACATCCATAATGTTCCTTTGTCTCTAAACCAATCTATGAATCCATGCTCTCGTCCACCGTCATAGATATGTCCAAACCTGCTAAGTGTTATTACAAATCCATCTCTTTCCATACTTTCCAAGACTCTACTGCACAACTTTCCATAATGCTGACCCATTTATTACTATACTATCATGAATTCTTCACAACTATCAAACTGTACTTCCACTAACTGACTGCTCTAGATCTGTCTACTCAAACTCTGCAATATCCTCGAAGGATGGTTCTTTGGTCTGTCACAACTATCACATATACTCCCCCTTTCTAATATTCATATTACCTGGGAGTCTCTAAGCCGGATGGCTTAGAACAATTCCTGCTCTGATGTGTATTCATCATCATCTTTATTGGTAGATTCATCATCTCTTTGAGATCTGACATCTTTCTTTCCTTCTATGGATTCATCTTTCACTACAATTCCTGAAAGTACAATCTATTGAACTTATTCCTTATTTACCTATCCTTCTTTTCTTTCAGTTATTTTCCAAATCTTTCTATATCTGACATCTTTCCTTTTCTCTATATAATTTTCTTCATCTTGTTTTATTGCCAATCTTGCGATCTTTGGGACCTGGTCTTTGTTCACCTGTTCTTCGTGTTTTTTTTATCAATGTTCTCTTTCATGGAAGTATCGATCATGCTTTTACAATCACTATCCATGTGTCCATAGTTATGAAATTTGTAACATGCAATGTTACGTGGGGTCACATAGGCATTTCTTGCTTGAACATTTTTATAATCCCTGCAATTTGCAACCTTATGTCCAAAATTAGTACAATAAAAACAATGACCATAAAATAAATTTGCATACCTGGGAGTGAATGATATTCTTTGTGGTGTAGTCCTTCTGAATTTATTCCTTGACTGATCATGATCATGATTGAATCTTCTTTGTGGCTTGAACATGGATGGTCTTTTTGAAGATTTATCTTTAATATTTTTATTAGATTCTAGTTTACCATGATTCCTTTCTTTGAGTACTTCTTCATAACTCTTTCTATTTTCTTCATTCTTCTTTTCTAGCAACCTAGAGTGATTCTCTTCATTATCTATAACTGATGTGGATGTTTCTGTCTCTTCAACGTTCTTGTTGAGCTTGATGATTTTACTTCTCAATGTGACAAATTATTCTTCAAGCTTCTCAACCTCTTCTTCTTTCTTCGTTATTTGAGACTTCATGACTTCTTATGTTATTTTCTCTTCTTCAAGATGGATTTTTAATGTGATTATTTCTTCTTCAAGTCCTTTTTCTTCTTGAACAAAATCTGTTTCAAGATGGTTTAGATCATTAGTTATTTCCTTAAGATGATATGTCCATATCTTTTCTCTCATTTCTACTTCTTCCTTATGTGCTGCTATGTTGGCTTCCAAATACTACTTTTGATCTTTAATATTTTCTTCGATCTTTCTGGCTTCTTCTAGTTGAGTTCTTAAGTTCTTGATGACTTGTTGGGAATCTTAAAAAATGTGAGTACTTTCCTTTTGTTTCATCAATTCTCTTCTTGAGTGACTTGTTTTCTTCTCTTTCTTTTCTTAGTTCATCTAAAGAACTAATCAATTCTTCTTCATAATTGTCTTCTTTTCCAATTAGTTTTTCCGTCTCATTTCCTTCATGGAATTCTATTTCAAGATGTCCACGTTTTTCAAAATTAAAGAAAAACAACATACCTCTGTTTATTATGTACTCTTCATCTTCTGAATCTGTTTGACATGGTGAACATATTTCTTCTTGATCTATACCTGCATCTTCTTTGGCATTTTCTGAATTTGCGTTGGGTGAAGAATATATATCATGTAACTTATCCCAAATTTCTTTGGCTAATGAACATTTACCAACCTTTTCCCTTACCGGATTAGGTAATCCTTCCTAGATGAAATCCATTTCTATTTTGTTATTCTTCTTCAATTCCTTCATGGTTGCAGTCTTTTCCCTTTTTAAACTATCATATCCTGTAACGAATGATAGCCAAATATAATACCCGTGTTCCTCTAAAAATAATTTCGTCCTTCCACTCCATAGATCATACTTTAAACCATTCTGACCATTAAACAACGGTACTCCATTCTCAGAATAATTCACGATCTCATTCCAATGGTTAAACTATTTCCTGAAGGAACCTGCTATGATACCAATTGTTGGATTACTGAGAGGGGGGGGGTGAATCAATAATAGAGAAATTTAATCATTTTTAACCATAAAATGTAAGTGTTATATCAATGTAGCATTATCATCCAATAGTTGCAGAGTAAATAAACAATGAAAAAATTAGAAATCATACACATACACAATACACAATGTTTTTACGTGGAAACCCAAAGCGGGATAAAACCACATAATGTTTTTTCTTATATGTTTGTAAGAATTACATTCATTGGAAGCACCAACTTCCTTTGTTTTCTAGCTGCAACTGGAAGGAGGCTCCAACCCCCTAGTTTCTCAGGCTACAACCTGAGGGAAGCTCCAACTCCCCAATTCTCTGGCTACAACTAGAAGGAGGCTACAACCCCCTATGTTCTCCGGCTACAATCAGAAGGTGGCTACAACCACCTGTACTTGCCCCGTCCAACCACCCTGATGTAGAAGTAGAATGATGAAACCATTGCCACATTATCATTTTGATATATACTACTGTAATCCTGTACCAATCAACTTGCACCAAACAACCTGTACCATAAACAACCTATAATCAACCTGTACCATAAACAAGTGCATAAACCATGCACCAAACTGTACCTCAACCTGTACCATCAACAAATGCATAAACCATGCACCAAATATGTATTGTTCATGCATCAAATACACATAGACTATGACTCATCAAGATGTACCAACATCGTCAACTATACACCTCATGTATGTGCCAATTCATCAACTACTTGTCTCAACCATGTACCCAACATGTACCTCAACCAAAATTCCTCATCAATTTCATCATTTGAATCTAACCTCTAACTTTGTAATAGACCTGGTGTATATGATCACATACCTGCAAACCTTCCTTATCTTTAACAACAAGAGACTAGCATTTTCATCAAACTTTACTATAGTCTCACATGACTAATTTTTGATTAGTCAACAACCCTAACTTGAAATAATCATAACTATGTACCTATAATGAATAAATATATGAAAATAATACACAATGTTCGTTAGTCTCTTTTATGGAATTCCTTAAGGTTTGATTGCTTGGAACCTCTCAGAAAATGATTTATAGCAAAAATGACATAGCTTGTTGAATTCTGGCTTATTCTAGAGAGTGAGCTTGTAGAGCGTGCCCCACAAAGAATATTTGTTGTGTGGATATGAAAATGGTACAAAGAATACTACATATTGTACTCTAACCAATACATTTTTTCTTACTGAATTTGGATCTGTTATGAAGAAGTTGTGACGTTTTTACCCGAAACACCTTCTAACCATCTTAAACCACTTTCCTTATTTTAGGGATAACTCACTTCTAACCACTTTTCCACTTAGTAATTTCTCCATTAACTTTATTATTTAAATAATTTCTTTTGTATCCACTTTGAATTATATTACACTCATCACTTCACTTTATTATTTAAATAATTTTTTCTTTGCAAACACTTTGACTACTTTGACCTTTTGGGGCTTCTAGATGACTCATGAGGGTTCTCCAACTTCACATGGCCATAAGTCTCTAATTGTGAGGAGTTATGTGATGTTCCACATACCATATGAAATGGAATGACATGTACTATCCATATAGAATAGTCTTATTTAAATAATTTCTTCTTTGCAGCCACTTTGACTACTTTGACCTTTTGGGGCTTCTAGATGACACATGAGGGTTCTCCAACTTCACATGGCCATAAATATCTAACCATGAGGAGTTATGTGACGTTCTACATACCACCGAAAATGGAATGACATGTAATATCCATCTAGAATATTCTTACCTTCAATTATATTAAAAATCATACCATTATACATCAAACATATATTAAAAATCATACCATTATACATCAAACAAACTTGGGTCCATTACCCAAACCTTTGTGCTACCAGAATTTCTTCAAGGGTTGAAATCAATGAAAACCAACCCAATTAATCAACATCATCATGTGAATGAAACACATCTGTGACCCAAAGAGTCTTATTTTTCAAGTTATCTCTTCAGCATGTACCCAAAATTGATCTCGGTGAACCAAAAATACTCGGAATTTGAAATATCCCCTTTATCATGCCTATACAAAAATCAACTAGTTCATGATGATAGTTTATCCCTCTAAAAACAAATCAAATAAAAAACACACTTAATTCCTCATTCATGAGGTTAGAAAAAAATTAATAGTATTTTCTAGGATTGCGGGTATATGAATCCAAAAAACTCCCCATAATCAGTTCTCATTCAAAACATAGAAGTTGTCCAAGGGAGATCACAAACCCTTTACTTCAAGTATGCAAAATCCAAGGCAAGGAGATACCATGTGGGGTCATATACTGAGGTTAGGTTGTTTCTTCTAGTCTCCTTGAGCCACTCGACTCTTGTTTGACTATGAACCTTAACTGCTTGAGGCCAAGAGTCCCTTGGTTATACTTGAGAAAGGTAGCTTAATGGCCAAATTAGGACATCTACATAGGTGACATTTGTGGGATGAATTTTCCCCCGAGATAGATAGTGTTGTCTATTAAGAAATGTGAACAGTTCCATTGGGACATATCCCCAATGCCCCTCATTATAACTAACTCTTTCACACCTTCACTAGGTGTCTTTGATGGATTAATACACCATTCATTGAGATATTTTGGAAGGCCCAATTTTATTTGAGTGGAAGGGCATTAGGTCCCATAGGACATATGCTTTTTCATTTTTCAAACCATCATGTGAAAACTCTCTCTACATTGAAACATATGGTCTGATTTAAAGTAAAATACATTAAAAATGTTGCACCATAGGCACATTTGTTTCATTTTCTTTGATTATATCATCATTTAATTAAGAAATATTTTAGTGAACATCAATTTGAATTTCACACACCACCTACACAACTAGGAATCATTAAGGACCCTTATTCATATTGACATTATCGACACTTACATGGCCTTTCCCTAGTGTTGGGGGGCATCCTTGGTATTTCTATTATTACAACAAGACTAATCCCCTGTCACTCACCCTAGGGTGTGACATTACTAGGTTCATCTCTTCTTGGATCATCCTTGTTGAGCTCAGGTCCCTCTTGGAATCTCATCCACATGAGAAGTAGGATTCCATTAGACTTGCTCAATGGTAGGTGTTCTGCAATCTCATCCATCACCATTTCCACCACACCTGCATATGACCACCAACCTCCCATGTATGGCTAGTCTCAATCTCCTTTATTTTATGAAGCTCACTAATGACCCCATTTCACATGACCTGGTTTAGCCACCCGTGCCAACCAAAATTCCATCAGATATCCCAAAAATTGAGGAAAAAATGAGTGAATACCTTGCCAACCATATCACTACTTTTACTTTATGGTTCTCATCCAATAACATCATACATGATTATGTATAGATAAAACTTTTCCAACAAACTCTAACTGGGCCATTACCCAAATGGTATATTAATGGAGTAGTAGGATCACATGTAAATTTTTTGTCTTTATCAATATTCTTAACATTTTTCCAATTAGTGACTCATCGTGATATTGGCTTGGAACTTATCACCCACTTTAGACAAACCATTTCCACACATATCATGAACCACATCCATGAGTGGCATTGATGATGTAGCTTGTGTAAAATAGAAGTCAGGGATAAATTCCTCTTGGATTGGTTATTTAAATCTCTTTTACCATTGATTTCCAAAGATGTGGCCACCACCATGCCTCATATAAAAGATGGGGCCTTCCTCAAAGCCCAACACTTTGAATTGATTTATGCCCAGCTTGAGTATTTGTACACAATCATCCCAGATAAACCTCACCCTCACCCATTTGAGCGAGATACTCTAGGTATATCCCATTAAAAAAATGGTTTAATAGGTTCAATGACCCATATAAAAAACACATATGGGCACCCATCCCCCTATGGTACCAATGGTTGATCTAGATTCGTTGATCAACATTAGTGTATGCAGATACATCCTTAGTATTTTATTTTCTTCTTTCTTTTCTTATATATTCTATACTTAATATTTTTTCCTTTTGAAATACGAGTTGTAGATCAAGCTACCATCAAGTCCACATGTATGCAAACCTGCAAGTCTATACTTAGTTACTTATCTTACTTGATGATTCCAACACTTAGCCACTTTTTCTTTGTTGCATAAGTCTCATTGTGGGAGACCAAGCCATTCCTCATCCCACAAATACCCTTGTCCCACAACCCGTAAACCCGCAACACTAAAAAATACCTCTCCTACTTCCGCATCATACATAATTATCCTCTTATATTTTTCATACTTAGCTGATTTCCTGAATGCAGATGCAGGGAACCCATTTGATTCCATTTTCCTTTCCCTAGACCTGTTGTCTTGCATCCCGCATTTATGTGTCCCCCAAAATGACTAATTCATTTCCACAACCTATAAAATAGACCCTTTTGGTTCTTCGTATATTTCATCAATGCAGATACAGAGTCCCTCCTACTTCTCTTTTTGTTATCCATACCATGTAGTTCCACATCTCACAATCCCACATTCATCATAAAAAACTTTCTAGTCCTCACTTCACACCTCCATACTTAACCACTTTTCATATTTCTCGATACCATTCCACCATTCTCGATGGAATTTACTTCCCACCACCACATCAACCACCACTTGTGTGAATCTAATAGAATTATTAAGTGGTGTGATATTCATAAAATCTTTGCAATAAATCCAAAATCAAACCGTGCAAAGTGGAAAACTTGAAATAAGAGCTACAATAGTCGATAATCAAGGCAATATGTGGTAAAAATAAATAAAGAATTAAATGCTCCATTGTAAAATATTATATCTACATGAGTGCCACCTATTCATAAAAAATGAAATATACGTAAATACATGTCAAATAAAAGGGAAGACTTGTATTGTCGAGACACAGTCAAAACTCTTTGACGTGAATACCACCAATTTCATTGGTCGCATGTATACAAGTGGTACTTGTCTCTCCCACCTACAAAGAAGGAATTGAACAAAGTCTTCATTTCAGGAATTTCAATGGTTGGGTGTGTGCCAGAGGTAGAAAATTTTAAAGAGATGGTACTCTCATTTGCCGATAAGTTTGATACAAAGAAAAGAATCATCCAAATACAAGGAAATCCATCTATTTCTTTGTCCCATTTAGTTTTTAGGAGGATGATGTGACTTCTTGACCCTACTATGTTATTCAAGAATGTGAAGGTAGATGAGTTTCTCAAAGAACATGGAGGATGAACAGAGCTTCTCGAAAGTTACCTCATAAGCCTGAGAATTGATATCAATTCTACTTAGATCGAGGTATTCTCTTTGAAGTACCCATACAAAGAGTTTTCCTAGATTTTCACCAAAATAATTAGACTAGAGTCCACTTCCTTAGTGCCAAAATACATTGTGTATATTATCCATTATGATATTCATGAAAATGCCATGATTGATTGATCTTGCATCATCTCAAATGAGATTTCATTTTAGTTATGGAGCTTGAGAAAAACTAAGAAAATTCTACATGACTTCATATTTGGTCTTTGTTGTAGTTTACTATCACATATTTAAGGATTTTCCTAGAGAAAAAAATGTTGACTTTAAGAAAGAACTTGCTTTTGTGTGGTACCTAGTGTTATGGAGGCATAAATCCCCATATAATTTTTACAAAGTCCAAAATGGTTTTCTTTATGCTTTTAAGAGGATGATTCATGATCTTACCACCTCAAGGCTATCACTGGAAGTTGCATCCTTTCTCACCGAGAAAGGAGTTTTTGAAGCTTTGGAGGAAATTTTCTTTTTGAGATTGTATGTATTCCAAGGGAAACCTTTGTTTTTACCATTCTATGTGACTGGCATACTTTTCGTCATTAAAGTGTGTAGACAATATAAGTAATAGGCACACTTTTTCAATGAGAAAAGAAAAAACAATTTATCCCACTACCATGGAGAATTGGAGAGATACATTCCAAACATATCTGTCATTTAGATGAATATGTAGTTCAATTGGACCAGCTCAATTTGAAGGAATCCCAAGTAATCAATGTTGATGTTTTATGATTCTTTGCTCTTAATAGTTATTGCCTTATGATTAATAACAAGATTCACATTCATACATCAATTATCATAGAATAATTATACATTGAAAATATCAACTATAAAAATGTAGCTGAAATAAAAAGATCTAGAAATATTAACCATGCACAATAGACATAAGAACATAACACAACAACGCAAGAGTTTATCTTGGGAAACCCAACCTTGGGAGAAAATCCAACAACCTTTCTATAGAAGAATTCAGTCCAAGATATTACCAGTACATCACCATCAATAGCCAAAGTACCATAGAGAGAAGATCCTCCCCAAGGATAGAATCACCAAGACCTAGTGCCTCAATAAGATGACCATGAATAACCAAGTGCTTCTCTAAGTGTGGCACACTCTCCAAGATAACTAGAAACCCATAAATAACAAAAGTACCAAAAACTACAGCTACAACTGCCTTATGTGCACTATAGAAGGAGTTGTTTGATTGTCCAAATGAAATGATCCAATCTTATATTTATACTAATCTGGGTGCCAGTATGGGGCCGAATTCTTATTTATGGGTCTTCAATTACTTTTTTTTTGTATGGGGCTGACTTCTCTTCCCAGGTCTCCAACTTCTTCCTGGGGATTATATAATGGTGTAAATGGGTCTTCTTGTACTTTCTTTTGAAGAATGACTTCCCAAAGTTTCAAATCTTCAACACTCCCTCTCAACAAGGGATGAATTATCCATATTTGGATTTCTTTTTTCATATAAAGTTTGTCTTCATGAGCCATGTTGATGTTCCATCTATGCATATGCATTCCATCCCGAAATATGCATGTGATAGCATCTCGAGTCCATCCACTCCTTGTCAGGAGAAGGAATATACTTGAATCATTCATCACTAGAAAAGCTTCGTGAGTGAATGAATCATTACCCTTGGTCATATCAACACTAACATAGCCCTGTGTATGACCAATCTGGGAGAATGTATGCCAATGCTATTTCCTGAAGAACATCAACATACCTGGGCTATTCACCACTAGCAGAGCCCCATGAGTGAATGAATCATTCTCCCTTGGTCATATAAGAACTAGCATAGCCCCATGCATGAACAATATGGGAGAATGTATGACCAATTCTATCAACATACCTCGGCCATTCACCACTAGCAGAGCCCTGTGAGTGAATGAATCATTCTCCCTTGTTCATATCAGTATTAACATAGCCCCTTGCATGACTAATCTGGGAGAATATATACCCAATGTTGAAACATCAACACTCATCACTAGCCAAATCAGTATGGATAATCCTGTGTATTATCCTCCTCATCCAAATCATTATGACCAGTCTAGGAGGATATCTGCAATCTGCTCATCTTTGGATAAGTACTGGAGCTTCACTTCTCCCTTCTGTACCATGTCTCAGATGAAGTACTGCAAGAATCTTCTGAAGTTGCACCACTTTACAACTTGTGACACTGGTTGTGACATACTCTATCTTTGTTGTACTAAGTGCTACAAAATCCTGCTTCCAACTTATCCTAAAAATCGTAATTGATTCCAAGATGAAGCAACACCTTGAGGTGCTCAATCTGTCTACTACACTCCCTGCTCAATCAAAAAACATATATCTCTGCATCCTCACTTCACGACCTGAGAAAAACCATATCCAATTATACCATGCTTCGTTGCCACCCACTAGAACAAACTTGGCTTCAACCAAATATTGGTTCAGGGTGCTCATTGCAAAGCAAATATCTGGCCTGGAATTAACCATGTACATCAAGGATCCAATATAATACCTATACATTGTGGGATCCACCAAATATGAATATGAAGAAGAAT
This sequence comes from Picea engelmannii, assembly GCA_009831015.1. Lineage (NCBI taxonomy): Eukaryota > Viridiplantae > Streptophyta > Pinopsida > Pinales > Pinaceae > Picea > Picea engelmannii. Next base: position 505,934 of record ML806290.1, read on the forward strand.
CACTCAACTTCAAATTTTTCATCATATGTGCAGTCATGGACTTGCAATCCATCATATCGAATCTCATCAGTATCCCTTGAATGATGAAGATCTCATCTGATCTTGTCACACCTCTAATCCAAAGAGTATGTTTGTCTAGGATCCTCCATCTCAAACTCTGAGGCCAACTCACTCTGTCACTAGAGTAAGTCATGTTGTCTAGTCTACCTCATTAGATGATCCCTCAGTGACTGAGACAAAATCCATACTCAGTCCTCCTGACTCACTGCCTCCTCTATCACTGTAGCAAGATAAAATCTCTTAGAAGCCTCTTTCTTATGAAGCTTTTGTCTGGCCTCCTCAACTCATGACACATATCTTTCAGTCTTGGGAGATGTCTCTCTACCATCTATATCTAGGTGAAATCCCTTTGAATAATATGCTCTCTTTTGAGCCAACTGACTCTCTATGAGACCAGGCTCACTTTGAGTCTATACATTCTTGGTTAAAACTAAGATCATTAAGTATCCATCGATACTTGAGTACCATGCTCCCTCTGATTTTCTCTTCCCTAGTGGATCCTAAGAGCTGAATCCCTCTGAACTCTAACTTCCTCTAAACTGGTATTAGGTGGGGCCATATTCCTCACCACTGGCAGAGCCACCTACTCCTCCCTATCAATCTCCATGTGGAACACGTTGTATCCCACAAAAGTATCCTTCTTTTCAGAAGGTTCTAACTTTGTCCTCTTCGACTTCGGTATATGAATGTATACTTTCATGTATACAACTCCATGTCTGGATATCTTGCTCCATGTCTCAAACTAGAGACCATCTAATCTATTGCCTCCTGCAACCTTCATTATAGATCCCTCTTAGATATATCACTTGTGACCTTCCTGGAACAAGAACAATAACAAAATATCAGACAAGAACAATATTCTTATGATAAGGAAATAGGAACAAGAATAAAAAATGGGAAACAAGGAAAACACCTTTCCAGTGCTGTTACCAATCATTCCTTTGTGGTAACCTGCCTGGAACAACACAAGAACAAAATACAAGAGAAATAATTTTCTAGTGTTGTGACCTCCATAGTAACATGCCCATGACAAAGATGAAAAACAATAAAATATCCTAGAGGAGATCAATTCTATCTTTCAAACAAGTGCATCATTAGTACTAAATAGTGAGCATTGACATAATTATTATTGTACTAACAATATTCAAGTGTCACTAAAAATTTGATGGCAAAAAGGTATTGAGCAGTAATAGAACTCTAAAGACTGATGTCCCAGTTAATATGAAACATATAAAACTGTCAAACCTGATATGAAAACTTGGAGTCTTAATTGCTAGGGAGGGTGCACTATTCCTATGAATGTACTAGATCTAATGCTCCCTTTGGGTCAAAGCTTGGGAAAGGTCCCTTGTACATCCTCTGCAAATACCCTCATGGTATAACTTATATACAAGTATGTACCTATGAAATTTGTAGCACCATCCATATTGTGTTATAATATCAAGGTTTGCACAACTAGAAACATGCAATTGGAAACTACAATTGGCGACTGGGAACTATAATTGGAAACTACAACTGTAAGTGGCAACTGCAACTGCAAATGTAATGAGAAATTTCAAATTTCACCAAGTTGTAATCTTAGACCAACTGGAGGTGCACTAGTCTAGGGAAAGTTGATCTATGGTAAAATTAAACCTAACGTCCTCTAACAAGTTGCTCAATGAGCTTGACAAGTCCAGGTCTGTGCAACAGAAAATTGCAGTGACAAACATAAACTGTGCAATGTCAATATTTAAACTATCTCTGATACCATGATGATGTTTTATGATTCTAATACCTTGATAGTTATTTCCTTATGATTAATAAAAAGATTCAATTTCATACATCAGTTATCATAGAATAACTATACACTAAAAATTTCAACTATATCAATGCAGCAAAAATAACAAGATCTAGAAATATCAAACATGCACAATAGACACAAGAACACAAGATTTTATCCTAGGAAACCCAAACTTGGGATAAAACCCAACAACCTTTCTATAGAATAATTCAATCCAAGATATTACTAGTACATCTCCATCAATAGCCAAAATACCATACAGAGAAGATCCTCCCCAAGGCTAGCATAACCAAGACCTAGCCCTTCAATAAGATGACCAAGAATAACCAAGCAAGAGCTTCTCCAAGTGTGGTGCACTCTCCAAGATAACCATAAACCTAGAAATAGTGAAATTACCAATTTTTCCAGCTGCAACTGCCTTGTGCGCACTGTAGAAGGAGTTGTCTCATTGTCCAAATGAAATGAGCTAGTCCTGTATTTATACTAATTTCGGTGCCAGTCTGGGGCCAAATTCTTATTTCTACGTCTTCAATTACTTTATTATTTTTCTGTGGGGATGAATTCTCTTCCCGGGACTTCTGTAATGGTGTAGATGGGTCTTCTTGTACTTTCTTATGGAGAATAATTTCCCAAAGTTGAAAATCTCCAACAATCAAGGGTTTCGATCCAAAAGATTCATTTTTAGCACACATGTCTTTAGTTGGGTATGATTCATATTTTAGTAAGTTCGATCAATTCGAAGGAGGAGGATATAACCATAATCTCCTCGAAGAATATGTTGAAGATTCCTTAAATGATATTGAAGAATTAGCTAGCACAATTGAGTGCTACATGTAGAGGGGCAAAGAGACAACAAATAAAAACCCCAATTCATTGACTGTATCCCATAAAAGTACTTCAACAAAGACCAATCCTTGAAGTAGTGGAAAGGAACAAAGAAGGACATCCACTGCAAACTAAGATGATGGTGGAGACAAGGACCCCACTAGGAAACGATTCAAAAATCTCATATTTTTTATACTTACACAAAAATAAAAGAGAAATTCAAAAGCAGGGACTAGAATTACCTGAAATTGAAGGAAGTCCCAAATCCATGGAAGTGGACGATGTGATAGAGAAACCCAACTAGGTGGAGTAGAGATTGATTGAAACCAGGGTGATTGCTGAAGAATTGGCTTCTCAAGAGACAAAAATATTTGAAGAGGAGTGTGTTACGTTACACCATGTGGCCTACCACAAAAGTTCCAAAAAAATGTTAATTGAAAAGGTAAACATGAAAATAAAAAGGTTGTCGAGAAGTGGAAGTTATAAATTGATTTTCATGGGGTTCTACCATTGAAAATCGTGCGATTTCATGACATAACCGGGGAAGCCTTGAGGGTAAAATCATGAATCTGGGTATCTATTTTCCTTGTTTTTTTGAGAAAATAGAATATATTTTCAGAATTTTTTCAACTTCCGGTAAACAAAAGAATTTATTTTATTTAGAATTTCACTTAACAGTAAGAAAAAAACTTGTCATGAACTTTGTTAGCTTTATGTGGACTATTTTTTGAATTTTTTTTATTGACATTTGATATGTGAATTTAGCGATTGTTTGAAAGTGTGTTCCTTAAAATTGAAGGGACTGGTAATGAGCTATGTTTTTAGACACGAATGTACTCATTATTAAACTTGTGTTTATGAAAATGAAATATGTTGCAGAAATCCAAACATACTCTATTAAAGTATGACTATAGTTTTGAATTTAATGGATGAATATTATAATTTCTATAATTTTTTGATTTTGACCAATCTGAAAAAGTTGCATATTTTAAACATGTTTAGTGAGAATCCATGTATGTGCTTTAATTTTGATTTAAAATTTAAATTTAAAAATACCCTTTTGAAGAGGACAATGAATGATTCCATAATATAAATTTTCCGGAATTTTCGACTGAGTATTATTGGAGATATTGATTTTTCATTTTACTAAATCATTATGTCGTCTAAAATAATATGCACACATATTTTTATAAAATTAACTAAAATGAATAAAAAACAATTAAATTGAATACAAATTGTATCAAATGAAAGTAGATTCAATTTTGGAAATATTTATACTAGTTTTGAAACTAGACTCACAATATTTCAAGGAGTCTGCTCCTCCTCAATTTGGAGTAAGCTGAAGTGAACACATTCTTTTATGAAAAGTGCCATAGTTACAGGATTTCAGCTGAACTAATAGTTTGGCCAAAAGATAGTTTTAACGGAGAAACTAACTTTATTTTTAAAATTGTTGTTAGATTTAAAATTTATGTTATATTTTTCAAGGGTGTCGTTGGATTTAACTTTTAGCCAAAAAAACATTTTGTTCGAAAGGTTTTTCGGCCAAAAAATTAAGGAGTTAGACCAAAAAAGTGTGATTATCAATTTTCAAAACCCGATTCTCACGAAAGTGTTACCAAGATTCGTGATTTTACCCTTGAAGGAGTCCATTTTTTATATAGAAAAATAAAATTTGGTTTAAAAAGAGAGAATAAAGGAATTAGAAAAATCTCCAATTCCTAAGCCTTTATTTGTCGAGCTTATTACTGCAATACAACTAATGTTCAATATTGAAGATATCTTAGAGACCAATTTTAGATTGAAGTGTTCAACTAGATTGCTAATGGATGTAAGGAAATACATCAGAGATAGTATTAAGAAAAGATTAGACTTAATCCTTGAAATTTGGAAATTAGCACAAAGCTCAACTATTTTATCAACAAGGGTTTCACACTTTAAAGAGTATCTCCATAAGGATTTAGAAAATTATGAAGGATTCTATAAGGGATTAGTGGGAACATTCATAGTGAAGGTTTCAATTTTGAGTGAGACACATAGAAGAGATAAAAACCTTCCCTCTAAGGTTCACATGAAACATATCAATGCTTGCTGGATAAAGAGAATTAGATGTCTAAGAGAGTTGTTGTCTGAGTCTGATACTATTAACATTAAAAGGAGTGACATTTCTTGAAACTTGTTTATTTGACCAAGGAATTAGATGGCCCACATTTAATCATGGATACAACACTTTTATCAAGAGAGAAACTACTATGATTGTTGGACACACTGACCACATTGAGAGGGGGGCCTGAATCAGTGTTGTCATAGGGGCAGACCTAGGGTTCAACACTTCAACAAATCACCAACAAAACCCTAACTACTTTCCCTTTCCACAACACCTGCAAAGCAGATGAAGTCTCACCCGAGGTAGAGGTAGGGGTGGTTGCAGGACTCAAATTTCTGCAACCTAGCTGGGACATAGATATGTGATTACACCACTCTAACAAAGCACTTAGCAGTTAGCATTCATCAATATTTAACCCTTATTCACATCATATATTCAAGCCCTAATTACTGAACAACGAAGTAACCAGATGTAACACATCTAAACACTTAGCATATGGAAATAGATCATATCTAGCATTCATTCACATCACTAAGCACTTAATCTATCATACCAGATTTATCTAAACATTCATTACTTCACTAAGCTTAAATCATATGAACAATATAACAACCATAATGCACAAAGAAACCATAACATAGGATATATGTGGTTCACCCTAGTGTGGGGCTATGTCCACCAACTCTTCTCTTGTCTATTATCTTCGATCAATCTTCTATAAGCACAGAGCCCAAAATCCCTAATCCGCATAGGATAGGATATCTGGGCCCACCTCGCCAGATCCTCCTTCCTCGAGTTAGGTCACAACACAAAATCCTTCTTACAATCACTTTCACTTAGCTCTGCAAGTCTTAACACATAGTATGCACAAAGCCTCTAGCTCCCCACTAAGTCGATTCTACTAGGTCTCTTCACTTAGCCCACTGGCCCCTCTTACATCACCTATATTTCTATTTATACATTACAAAATGGGACTAAACATGGGTAAACCCATGGGAAGATATCCCATACCTGTTACATAAACCCTAATCCCAAAAATTCCCTAAAAAGGGGTCGAGATCCTGCGATCTCTTCTTCGACTTGCGCTCCGCCTTCGACTAGCCTGTCAAAGTCCCAAAAATGGTCAAACATGACCAAGGTTCTCCAAAACTTGGTCGAGGGCCAACATGCCCCCAACACTCACCTATGAATCATCCCGAGTCACTCTGCTCTGGGTAACTCTGCCTCAAACGCCTCGAGCTTGGCTCGAGATGCTCCAACCTGCTACTTCAATAAGGCCTCCTGCTCGATGAACTCCTGAATAACTGCCTTGATCATAGGTCCTTCCAAGCGTTGTTCAACTGTAGTGACTACTTGTTCTAGTTCTTCTCCTCTTCCTTCAATCTCCTAAAAAAGTAGGCAAGATGCATCCTGGACTGGCTGGAGCTTCTGAGTCATTTCCATGACTTTGCTTTGTATGGCATGGACCTGTTGTTGAGCCCTGCACTGTTCTTGGGATATTTCCATTCGCTCAACCAATGATAAGGGCATCAACTGGGCTTGTACTATTGCAACTTCTCTTCCTGGAGCTGTGACTCTAGTGTCTTTAGTTCAGGGTCCTCGGTAAGGTGCTCATAATTCTGTGCACTTCGACTGCTAAGCTGCTTACATTCCAAGGCTAATGTCTTGATTCTCTAGGTTGCGCTTCGGGTGGTTTCTTCTCGCTGGTCTTGCACTTCCTGTGGAGTGCTTGGTACTGATTGTAACTCCAATTCTACTACTCTCTATTGAAGTTGTTGGATGGCTAAAAATAGCTTCACTACTTGACTCTCCACTGGGTCTTCTTCTATTTGTTCTAAGCCTATCACAGAGAGAAGTTCTCTATAGACTACTTATTTAACTCCAACCTACTCCATGAGCATTTGTTCTTTCTCTTTCTGGATCTGTGCTTTATCCTCTTCGAACTTGATTTGGATGTCATCCTTCTCTTGTTGCGCAACTCGACGTTTCTCTATAACTTCCTCTTGTGCTTGCTTCAAGGCCACTGTGGCCTGTTCATTTTATTCCTGTACGCAATGAAGGCGAGCTTCAGTTGCATAAGTTATTCTATGGAGTTGGGCAGGTTCATCTCCCAATACTATTTCTTCTGATGGCAGGGTCCAATGGACACTACGCGGCTGGAGTGAAAGTCTTGCTGTAGCCCTCTCAGCTCTACTTCAATTATTTCGTACATGGTTTCTTGTTTTGCTTCATTTCATATAGCTGCGATAATGAGGTCGAAGTCATCGACCATGATTATAGTCTGAAGCTTCAACTTACTATCTTTGGACTTATTCCGCGATGTAGGCTTCATTGGGGAAACCTTTCTTTTCTTGGATGTATCTACCACTTCAAGGGGGTTCCTAGGTGGTGTTACTTCTCCCTGCTTCTGCTTTTCTTCTTCCCCTTCTTTCTCTTCTCTGTCCACTTCGTCATCTCCTCCTCCGCTAGGTGGATTTGATGCAGTTTATTCTGATGTGCCACATTTTTCCTATACATATTCCTTATTTTTCTTCCTGATAGTCCCGGGTGCATCATACTCTTTGCGAGTAACCACCGAACTTCCAATGAGGTCGGGGTCAGACAGTTCTGTTTGGTTGACTGACACTAGGAGTTCTTCAGGCCACTCCTTGGTGATTTCCTCCATGTCCTCCTGGGTAAGCTTGTAATAGGACTTAATCTCTTCTTTATGTTCATCTCTGAGTGTAGTAATATATATAAAATGCCTATCTATGTGGAACTTCGCAACTAGTCTGAACCTTTCTAGGGTGTTCGATGTCATACGAGGGAAAGACTCAATATCCCTCATTAACTACAGGTAGTAGGTATGGAACACCACATTTGACTACCATTGTTTCCCCATATCGCTCGAATACCAGAGCATGGTGAACTTCGCATTTAGTGGCTCGAATGGCTCAATGTCAAGGAAGGTCACTCCTTCCGACATCTCCCAAGAAATGAACACGATGAGGATCAACAACCAACTGAAATGGAACTCATAGCCCTGATCCTAAGCTTCGCGACAATCCTGTTCTAACTAGTTGACAAGGTAACTTGCCCAGTTCATTTGTAATCCTTCCACGCATTTTCCTACGAGGTCAACAACGAACCTCGTGACCTGTGTGGGTCTATTCTTCCTTACTATCTTACCAACGATCAACTGGCAGGCTAGGCACACTGTGCCATTCTGGATGGAGGCTACCTTGTACCCTCGCTTCCCCTTCTTGACATCGCCATAAGTGTCTTTAATCTTCTACGCTAGAGCATGATCTGCAACCTTCCCTGGATAAAATTCTTGTGGGTCTGGTTCTTGCATGCTAAATTTGATGATCCTATGGATCAACACCGGATCAACAGTGATATGCCTGTCCAACCACAGATAACCACCATGGAATCACAATAGCAGGAGCTTAATGCATGCATTAACCTCTTGATGTCTTCCAAAGTGTGGTATCTTCATCACATTCAAGATAGTGGACCTTGCGATGTCCATAGTCCATGGATGGGGGATGATCTTCAAATTCTTCCCCTTGGTCTTGGTCAAATATCTGTGAGGTGCGAGAATTCCATAGCTCTTGCGGTCTTCTAGGTTATAGTCACTGATATTCAAGGTTGGAATCCTTCGAAAGGTATGTAGTGATGACTGTGTAGTTGAAGTCCCTCAGGACATTGTCACGACTCACCACATGGGCTAGAGATGGGATGTAGTCGGGCAGGAAGGATGGGATTAGCTTTTCATTCACCAAGTCATCAATATGCTTGGTTCTTTTCTCAGTCGCAGCTTGGGATGGCCCAGATCCACGAGCAGCCGACGAGAATGCTTGCACTCCTCTCATTGTTGAGGCTTGGATGCCTGCAGACATCACCTTCTCGGCCATGAGGTCTATTAGAATCTCTTCGACGTCTTTTTCTGTTGTGCTAATTTCATCCAACATGCACACTCGAGATTTGATATCTCGGGTCGATGAACAATACTCAATGTAACAAATGGATGGCAAGGTCTCAATGATCATTGCACGAAATCAACTGGTTCTCTATGGGCTCAGATAATCACAATTGGAAAAAGTGTTTTCAGTGCAATGCTCAACGGGATAAATAGAAATTATCGTAACATATGCTTCCAATAGGCAGGAACACCTCAATCAATGTAGTTTCATCTGTTATGGCGCGGTCCCAATGGTCCAAGGGAAAACATTTCATAAATAACTGCATTTCTAGCCTTTCTGGAGCATCATTTTAATGGTCATAATGCCTGCAATGGTCATATTTATTCATCATGGTGAAGTGCCAATATTCACTGTACTGATATTTTGATGGGGTTCAGGTTTTGGAAACCTTCCTTCTGCAAAGTCTTCCCTATAACTTCTTGCAATTTTTCTAACTTTTCTCTCTTCTTACTGAGCTTTCTGGCCTTCTTTCCTATAATCTGAATCACTAGTTTCCTCTTTCCATTATTGTTCTTATCTCCTCTTGGAAAGATAACTTTGCACTATGGAGGGTATTTCATAGGGTTCAAGGGTAATACTTCTCTTTATGGGGTAGGTGCTCTACTCTCTTGTACAGACAGGTGTCTCCAGTCTTCCGGTGTCCTTTCAACTTCGACGTCCATATCGTTGGTCCTTAGTAGCTTTGACTGGTTCTCTTGTTCTTATAGTAAGTGCGCTATTCTCCTAGCCATGAAATATCTTGGTTCTTTCTTTTTCTATTCTAGATCCTCCTCTTCTTGTTTCCTTCATATCTGTTCTTTCTCAATCCAGGTTTTTCCTGGCAATATAGAAAATTGGGCGATGTTCTCAACAAATTTAACGATCTCAAATTCTTCTTCTGTCGAAGTGCCATGGACACTCATAGATGTCTGGGTAAGTCTTCCACAAAGGGTTATCAACTTTCCTCTAAATAATCCTATTCCTCCTAATGAAGGAACCATAGCAGGCTTTCCCAAAATTTCCCAAGTTCTTTCTGTCATGATATTCACCTATGTTTCCTCATCCAGAACACAATCTATGTCGAAGTCTCCTATTCTTGTTTCTATATATTATTTCTCTTTTAAGACCTCTGATAAGTTGATATCTCTGTGATCATTCAGGGTTTATTTCATCTGTAGTAATACAGTCTCTGATTCTTTCTAGGGTTCTATCATATCCTTAGTTTCTTGGCTTGTCTCATAGTTTTCTTGTCTCATATTCATCTTTTTAACTTTTGCAATCATTCTAGGTCAATACAAAACTTCATGATCCATAGATTTGCAACAAAGCAAACTAGGACCTCTACCAGAGCATTCCTTAGCAATATGTCCCGGTCTTCTACAACTATAGAAAAGAGTTAATCCTCTCTTTCTTTTAAACAATCCCCAACCTTTCCTATACTGTGCACTGGGATCACAGTAACTAACCTGCAAAAAATTATTTCTAGGATCCTGCATCCATTTGTTAGTCCAAACATTCTTTCTATTCATAGGAAGAACATATCTTTCATTATTTCTATCAGATCTATTCATATCAACTCTTCTTTATTCTAGCTGTACCCTATTTTTCAGATTAGGAACAAATCCATTAAACATACCTAGATCCATTCTTTCGAAATAATTTTTTTCACTTATCTTACCTTTCTCAGAGAACAAAGCTTCAAGATCTTACCTCTTTTCTTCAGATTAGAATTCTCTTCTTAGCACAGAGCTTCGCAAGTCAAGTAGAATACTGTGCACTAAAGTAGCAGATCTATGCATAGATATTTCTCTTCTTCAGTTCCTAGCAATCACAGTTTCAGATCCCGACAACAGAACCATTTGTTGGAATAGGGGCAGACCCTGTGTTCAACGCTTCAACAACACACCAACAAAACCCTAACTACGGACCCTTTCGGCAACACCTGGAAAGTAGAGGAAGTCTCACCCGAGGTAGAGGCAAGGATGGTTACAGGACTCAAATGTCTGCAACCTAGCTGGGACACAGATCTGTGATTACACCACTCTAACAAAGAAATTAGCACTTAGCATTCATCAGTATTTAACCCTTATTCACATCACAGATTCAATCCCTAATAATAGAACAATGCAGTAACCAGATCTAACACATATAAGCAATTAGCATATGGAAAGAGATTAGATCTACCATTCATTCACATCACTAAGCACTTAATCTATCATACCAGATTCATCTAAACATTCATTACTAAACTAAGCTTAAATCATATGAACAATATAACAACCATAATGCACAAAGCATCCATAACACAAGATATACATGGTTCACCCCAGTGTGGGGATACGTCCACCAAATCTTATCTTCTTTATTATCTTTGATCAATCGTCTACAATCACAGAGACCAAAAACCCTACTCCGCATAGGAAAGGAGATCTGCATGCACCTCACCAGATCCTCCTTCCCTGAGTTAGGTCATAGCACAAAATCCTCCTTACAATCACTTGCACTTATCTCTGCAAGTGTTAAGAACCAAATATCAATATAGCATAGAAAAACCTCATAATAAGTACTCAACGCCTTGAAAAAGAGAGAATTTCAGATAATAAGCCTCTTCGAGGGGGAAACCTCCTTTTACCCCACATAAATGTTCAAGTACAAGATGATTCCAAATGAAAATGTCTCCTTGGTATATATAGGAGACTAGGAGGTATAATTACAACTAATGGAATAAACACGACATAAATAAAATAACATTACTAATGTAATATGCCCCAATTAAGGGGTAATGACTCATCTTCCCAAGTGGAATCTTCAACTGGTAGTTTCCTCCATTTAATGAGATACTCTGAAATGGATCTATTCCTCAGCTGGCTAATTCTTATGTCAGTGATGGCTTCAAGCTCCAATATGATTTTTACTTCCTCATCAAGTTCTGGCAATATAGTTTGAATTGGTATCTTGTCACCTTTAACCTTCTTTAAGCATGAAACATGGAAAACTGGGTGTACTCACGAAGATGCAAACAACTCCAATTTGTATGCCATAGTACCAATCTTTTGCAACACCTTATAAGGGACATAGTACTTTGGTGATAATTTATTATCCTTCTTGGCTTGCTTGAGGGACATCTATTTGTATGGTTATAGTCTTAAAAACACCCAATCCCCTACTTCAAAACTTCTTTCACTACGATGTTGAATTGCTTGTTGTTTCATGCAATTCTATGCCATGGTCAGGTTGTCCTTTAAGATTTGGAGAACTTGTTGTTGATTCTTGATGTGATATTCCACTTCTTGAACCTTAGATTTTTCTTTTAGAGAAGAAGTGATGGAAGGAGGGTGGTATCCATAGAGTGACATAAAGGGTGTCATTTTTGTTGCAGTATGAAAGGAAGTGTTATACCACCATTCTTCCAAGGGTAACCATTTGAACCATTGTGTTTGTTTATCAAAGACAAAGCAATGAAGGTATCCTTCCAGACATTTGTTCACTATATTGGTTTGTCCATTAGATTGAGGATGATAGGATGAGCTATGAGCCAATTGAGTACCCAAACAAGAAAACAATTCTGTCCAAAAATGTCCAGTGAAGATGGGATCTCTGCCACTTACAATAATCTTTGGGTTTCCATGTAGCTTTTGAACTGTCTCCATGAATGCGGTGGAAACTATACTAGCTTTGAAGGGATGACAGAGTGAAAAAAAGTGTGTGTACTTGGTCAGTATATCAACAATCACCATTGTTGGTGACAGAAGTCACTCCTGGATTGCAACAGGAGCAGAGCCCGACGCCCATTAGTTTTTATGTCACAATTTGTTTAATGGGGTGATCAAATGGGTAGAGACTTGAGAAGATATCACTCAAACTCAGGGACTGGGTCTGGCATGCGAGGAACAAAGGAGGTCTTGATCTAACTTCAGTTAGTGGGTTGATTTGAAAATGAGCAGGTGGAAGACTTGGTGAGGGGAGTGGACAAACTACCTCAGGCAACAGGCCTTTCAGTAATTTGTAGAAGAAAAAATCTGGATGCAAGATCCTCTGGTTCAGAGCTTCAAGAAACTGAGAAGGGGGACTTGACTGGATTCTCCAATTCCAAGTCGTTCAGCGCTAAGAAAATCACAGAGACCGATTAGAAACGGTGCAACTATTACAGTGATCAAACTCTACATCATCCTATAACAGTTACCACTCGACTGGATTCTCCAATTCCAAGCCATTCTAATATAGTGCAGACAAAGATGCGAAAGAAAAACTGACATTCATCAGAAAAGAAGTCTCAAGAGTCCAGACATAACTAGAAAAACAGTGCTTCATTAAAGTTTACCACTGGGAGCCTTGCTCAACTATCGATGCTTACCAAAATGGTGAAAACGCCTACATATACTCAAAACAAAATACAACAGCGAAAACGAGACACTACAATTAAAACATTGCGTCTGCATGTCTTCTGACAGCTTGCCCATGTAGACTCAGGATGATCGTGTGCCTATGACAGACGCCATCAGAATTCGGATTGTCCTTCTGCAGGTGAGTCGACGTGAATTAGTCCTTTGTCGGACCTTCCTTTTATGGTGGAGTTGATGTTCAACCACCAACAACTGCCGCAATAATTTATTTTTGGGATCGGGGACGGCCTCGGTCAACTTACCCTTCTAGGACATGGAGGTCTCCTAATGGTGCCACCTGGATTAGCTGAGAGGTCTATTCTTTGTATGCTACTTTGCTAGACTGCTGCGAGGGATCCCTATGGAGGATGTGGACGAGGGTGTGATGGGGGTTAAAGGCATCAATACTGTGGAGGTGATGAAGAAGAAATGGGAGTTGTGACATCAGCTGAGGAATGCCACGTGGCCTGAATAGGACAGAGGAGGAAGGAGCATGGGGTGCGGGAGTACAGGAGGAGGTGAATAGGAATGAGAGGGACACATGGCAGGAGACGAGAGGAAGACTAGACGAGGAGGTTCCATGTGGATGGGAAGAGGGAGGCAGTAGGTGGAGAACATGTGGCAACGGGGAGGACGATACCAAAGGTGACACGTCAGGAAAGGGGCCCTACAATAATAGCACATCAATTCCGGACCCCCCCCGATTAAAGGCAGAAAGGAAAGGGGGTTCCGGAACGAAGACTCAACCGTTGATTTAGGCATCTCAATCCTGGCCGCTAGAGAGTTGCGTGCTCAATTCCGGACCCCCTCCCTCCGCTTAAAGGTAGAATGGCAGAGGGCCTCTGAAATCCGCTCCTGACCGTAGATCTGAGCATGCAGATCCTGGCCGCCCAGACCCATACTCCCTTTAAGTCTAATGCACTCGAGTTTCATCGATGGATGGACGACTATGATGGCTTCGACGCTTTCGCTAGGAAAATCCCGAAAGGCCCCACCTGTGACTCAGATCTGTGCCGCGTGTCCTTTAGATGAACGGTCCCGATTCTTTCAGGATTTTTGGCATCGGGGGTTCGCAATGCAACGCTTCTCAAAATCTCGATTGACCAAACCATGAAAGAACGGATGTGCATTGCGTGTCCTTGAGAGGAACGGTCGAGATGACATTTGATGTTAGAAGAGGGCTGCCTCCATTATCAGGCTCGCTTGATGTGACCTGGTGCTAAGACAGTGAGATCGGCTTTGAAGATCGCTTATTGGCATTTCTGGGTTTAGATTTTCGAGAAGTGAAGTGATGAGGAGTGCTTGCCCCTCGAACTCCTGAATGTCGATGTGACCAGATCTTGCGCCATGCGTCAATGTATCGAACGAACCAGACTTAGCTTTAAAATATAGGCACCTTCTCTTATGCTATATATCGGGTAACTTGGCAGCCCCGAAATATCGATGACCATTGATCTGCTTCATGGATGGATCTCGGCTACCGACAACAAAACCTTGCCCACTCACTTGACTCGTAACCGTAGAAGAGATCTTTCCACTGCGTGCTTGGGTATTTCCCGTTCATCCTGTAGAACTGGGTACCTTAGGCCCAAGACAAGAAATTTCACTAACATTAGGCTCCATGGGGGATAGATTCGTCCCTGCGATGCTCTAAGAACTCATTCTGCAACTTCAGTGCCTTGTTGTTGGGCTATGGAGTCATGCTCAAAACATCCCGCTGCTGAAAATATAGGCTGAAAAATAAAAGCAAAAAAATAAAGATACATGCTCAAAGGAGATTATTTATATACAATCCTAAACTAATAAAACACTTTACATGGGGCTAGGTGAAAGCAGATTTCCACCATAGCCATTCAAGCAGCTTCCTGGATAGAAGCTCCTTCCTTCTGTCAATGATCATCAGTAGATGGTGTAACCGTGACAACATAACGATTACACTCTTCAACTCCTCCTTACAGGTAGGAGTTGAGATGAAATAGGGCAGCTCCAAGGCATAGGGGAAATGCCACTCCATGTACTTGCTGACAGGGTCGTAGAATGAGTGGCCAATCCCAGAAAACTTGCGACAAACAGCCGCATGTGCTACACAGTTGTCCACCTGTGGCTAAATATCTCTGATAAGAATAGGTAGGAGGAAAACTAACGCAGGCTCACTGATCTCAGGCAGTGGTTGCTTGTTGATTGGCTCCGGATAGAACATGAAATGGGCACTCAACTGTTCCTCTAGTCCCTCCTCCTCTTTTCCGTGCACTTCCCCATCTTGTAAAAAGGGAACGGTCTCCTAATCCTTCTCTTCAATCCCAAATGTAAATACATCATGGGAAATCTCATGAAGGAATAAAGAACGATCCTCTTCCACAATGGATTCCTTGTTTAAATCTGAGACAGAAGGCTCATTGGGGGCAGATGCTAGCACATCCAAAAAATCTTCAATAATCTCTTCAAAAGAGTTGCTTAGATCATCTACCTCGAAGACTGGAAAATCCTTTTTGGTACCTTCAGATTCCAATTTTTCACACTGGGGAGTGGGGGATATCGCCTGCACCACTAGTTCACTCAGAGCACCATCCTCCTCCCTGGGAACTTCATCACTCTCATAACCCCCCCCTGCTGCAGACGAACGGGGAGGAGAAAAGACAGATCTCTGATTCAGGTCCTGAGGATCATCCTCATAGCCTACGTCCGAAACAGCTTCATCCAGTATAGAGTTGTGGTATCCCTCACTACAGTTATGATAAACTAACACAGAGGGATAAAATTCTTGGTAATAGGAAACGAAAGTTGCATGAAACTCCGAGAGTGAATAAATTCTAGCAGGGGGTAAAGAATGATACCATTTACGCGCATCCCTTGCTAACGAGAACACGAACATTTTCAATAATACATCCTCATGATGTATCTCCCACTTACACATGACTTCATGAAACTCACTGAGGTGCTGAGCAGGGTTTTCATCTTCACGCTTTCCAAATATGGGAAAATAATCACCCCATTCATTCGGAGAGGGGACAGTATTAGGAAAACCAGGAATAGCAGAAAAATTAAAAGGAGAAATCCTGTGAGCAAGGATTTTCTCCATATCGAACCAGTGGAGTTGTCAATCTATCCTTGAATCATGGAGCTGCCAAGTGAAAGATGCACAGCTTCGAATGTGTCTAGTCCTTGTTCACCATCAAAGGCCAGATATTAACGTTGTCGTTACCCCAGGAAGCTTCTCAGACTGAGAAAGCAACTGCTGAAACCTTCTCGAGAAAGCTCCTTAGGGTCAGATTTCAGGTGTGCTAACAGTAGTCACAGCTGAAACAGTGATGTGGAAACAATGGAGTCACCACAGTGGAGTCTCCAAGTTCATAGTAGCAATCTTGAAGGGATTTGATGTCTGATGCACCTTCAGAATCAGAGGCTCAATGTTGTTCTACCCAGGGAAAATATTCAACTTCGTCCTTGGCAATAGTGCCATAAATGTTGGCGACGGAAGTCACTCCTGGATTGCAGTAGGAGCAGATCTCGACGCCCATCAGTTTTTATGTCACAATTTGTTTAATGGGGTGATAAAATGGGTAGAGACTCGAGAAGATATCACTCAAACTCAGGGACTGGGTCCAGCATGCGATGAACAAAGGAGGTCTTGATCTAACTTCAGTCAATGGGTTGATTTGAAAATGAGTAGGTGGAAGACTTGGTGAGGGGAGTGGACAAACTACCTCAGGAAATGGGCCTTTCAGTAATTCGTAGAAGAAAAAATATGATTGTGAGATCCTCTGGTTCAGAGCTTCAAGAAACTGAGAGGGGGGACTTGACTGGATTCTCCAATTCCAAGTCATTCAGCGCTAATAAAATCACAGAGACTGATTATAAATGGTGCAACTATTACAGTGATCAAACTCTACATCATCCTATAACAGTTACCGCTCGACTGGATTCTCCAATTCCGAGCTGTTCTAATACAGTGCAGACAAAGATGTGAAAGAAAAACTGACATTCATCAGACAAGAAGTCTCAAGAGTCCAGAAATAACCAAAAAAACAATGCTTCATTAAAGTTTAACACCGGGAGCCTTGCTCAACCATCGATGCTTACCAAAATGGCGAAAATGCCTACATATACTCAAAACAAAATACAACAACGAAAACGAGACACTGCAATTAAAACATTGCGTCTGCATGTCTTATGACAACCTACCCATGTAGACTCAGGATGATCGTGCGCCTATGACAGACGTCATCAGACTTTGTATTGGCCTTCTGCAGGTGAGTCGATGTGAATTAGTCCTTTGCCGGACCTTCCTTTTATGGCGGAGTTGATGTTCAACCACCAACAACTGCTGCAATAACTTCTTTTTTGGATCGGGGACGGCCTCGGTCAACTTACCCTTCTGGGACGTGGAGGTCTCCTAATGGTGCCACCTGGATCAGCTGAGCGGTCTTTTATTTGGATGCTACTTTGCTATACTACTGCGAGGGATCCCTATGGCAGATGTGGATGAGGGTGTGACGGGGGTTAAAGGCGTCAATACTGTGGAGGTGATGAAGAAGAAATGGGAGCTGTGAAATCAACTGAGGAATTCCATGCGGTCTGAATAGGACAGAGGAGGAAGGAGCATGGGGTGAGAGAGTACAGGAGGAGGTGACTAGGAATGAGAGGGACACATGGCAGGAGACAAGAGGACAAATAGTTGAGGAGGTGACATGTGGATGGGAAGAGGGAGACGGTAGGTGGAGAACAGGTGGAAACGGGGAGGATGATACCAAAGGTGACACGTCAGGCAAGGGGCCCTACAATAATAACACATCAATTCCGGACCCCCCCCTCGATTAAAGGCAGAAAGGAAAGGGGGGTCCAGAACGAAGCCTCAGCCATTGATTTAGGCATATCGATCCTGGCCGCTAGAGAGATGCGCGCTCAATTCCGGAGCCCCCCCTCCGCTTAAAGGTAGAATGGCGGGGGGCCTCTGGAATCTGCTCCTGACCGTATTTCGGAGCACGCAGATCCTGGCCACCCAGACCCATACTCCCTTTAAGTCTAATGTGCCCGAGTTTCATCGATGGATGGACGGCTATGATGGCTTCGACGCTTTCACTAGGAAAATCCCAAAAGGCCCCACGTGTGACTCAGATCTGTGCCACATGTCCTTCAGATGAACGGTCCCGATTCTTTCAGGATTTCTGGCACCGAGGGTTC
The DNA here is from genome assembly GCA_009831015.1 of Picea engelmannii. Taxonomy (NCBI): domain Eukaryota; kingdom Viridiplantae; phylum Streptophyta; class Pinopsida; order Pinales; family Pinaceae; genus Picea; species Picea engelmannii. The sequence continues at coordinate 524,216 of ML806290.1, forward strand.
GCAATGAAACGCTTCTCAAAATCCTGATTGACCAAACCGTGAAAGCACGGATGTGCACCGCATTTCCTCCAGAGGAATGGTCAAGATGACATTTGATGTTAGAAGAGGGCTGCCTCCATTATCAGGCTCGCTTGATGTGACCTGGTGCTAAGACCGTGAGCTCGAATTTGAAGATTGCTTATCATCATTTTGGGGTTCGACGCTTCGAGAAGTGAAGTGACGAGGAGCGCTTGCCCCTCGAACTCTCGAATGTCGATGTGACCAAATCTTGCGCCACGCGTCAATGTATCGGATGACCCAGACTTAGATTTAAAATATAGGTGCCTTCTCTTACGCTATATATCGGGTAACTTGGCAGCCCCAAAATCCTGATGACCATTGATCTGCTTTGTGGATGGATCTCGGTTGCTGACAGCAAAACCTTGCCCACTCTCTTGACTCGTAACCGAAGAAGATATCTTTCCACTGGGCACTTGGGTGTTTCCCGTTCATACTGCAGACCTGGGTACCTTAGGCCCAAGACAAGAAATGTCACTAACAACCATGATGACACTCTTTCCTTCAGACTTCGGTAACCCTGTGATGAAATCCATGGGAAACCTCCTCCTAGTGCTGAATTGGGATGGCTAATGGTTGTAAAAGACCCAGGGTCTTAATTGTTTCCACCTTATTTTGTTGGCAAACCAAACATTCTGCCACAAACCTTTGAACATCAGTTTTAAGGCCATCCCCAAAAAAATCCTTCTTGACTCTATGGTAGGTTTTCAAAAATCCTAAGTGCCCTCCTACTGGAGAGGTGTGCAATTCCAATAATACCTTTTGTTTGAGTTGGGAGTTCTTACATAAATATAAGCGATCTTTGTACCATCCATGTAAATGTATCTGATGCACTGGAATCCTGTTGCAACCTTTGAATGAGAGTCCACACTTTTTCATCATTATTCCATTCATCCCTTGCTTCTATTATCTAATCGGGTTGGATGATCGAGATATCACAGAGAAAGGCCTCAACATCTTCATCCTTTCTTGAGAGTGCATCTGCCACAACATTTTGCTTCCCCTTTTTATAAACGATTTCAAAATCATAACCCAATATCTTGGTTACCCATTTTTGTTGTTCTTCTGAAGATAGTCTT